>JACXGM010011196.1:9762-25430 GCA_016801145.1 Umbra pygmaea | reverse complement strand
TAACTGTCTGTGTGATATGCTAGAAGTGTTTTATATATATATATATATATATATATATAAAACACTTCTAGCATATCACACAGACAGTTAGTTTATATAATAAATGTTTATTATATAAATATATATGGATATTATTGTAGCTAAGTAAAAGTATTACCGTTGATTTGGTAGGCTAATTTGTTTACCCGCTGTCGGATCGGCTGCTTGGTCGTCATTTAAAAAGAAATGCTCCAAACATTTGTCTAAATTAACTTAATTTAAGAAATTATAAGAAACATAGCTAACAAAACTGACATATTTTAATGGCTGCAAATAGGGCAGGCTGTCGCTGTGTAATGAAAAAAAAAACGGGCTCGTACTCGGGCTAATAATTTTGATGAGCTGTTGGACACGGGTCGGGCTAGGGCCTGAGCATCTCGGGCCAGGGCCGGGCTCGGGCCTAGATTTGAGGCCCGTGCAGGGCTCTAATCTAGAGCATGTACCTTCACATAAATGTAATTGTACACAATGCTGAGTGGGCCTGTCTAAGGCGGGGCATGACCTCTATCTGTACAGCTATACACCCTTACTAAGTATCAAAATCCTTACCTTAACCTTAACCTCTCCTAAACCTTATTGTTAACTCCATCTAACATATATTACGCCTTAATGTTATATTTTGAAGAATGTTAAAAATTGTGTCATATACACACATTTCTTCCTTTAATGGAGCGCTGTAAATATGTTCACATATACAGTATACAAAAGAAATTACTTTTTTTGTGTGTATGTCATGATTTTCTGGAAACCAATTTGTGTCTATTTCACGAAATTCTGTGAAATGTGTTCCAAGCCAGGATTTAAGCGTGACAGATGTTTTCTTAGTCATGGTACTAGAGGAGAGGAACACTCCTGAAAAACATGGTATGTCTGAAGAACATTCATGGGTCCATGACTTCCTGGCATTTTTCTCTTCATACTGTAAAAGTGAAATCCTTAAAACTAATTTGTGGTTTCAGAGCATTCAGGCCCTGCATGAAGTCAGACGTTTGCATACACCTTAGCCAAAGACACAATTCCTGACATTCAACCCTAGTAAACATTCCCTGATGTAGGTCAGTTAGGCTCACCACTTTATTTGTGTAATGTCATAATAATAGCAGAGAAATTCCCAGTTGGTCAGAAGTTTACATACACTCTAGTATTTGGTAACATTGCATTTAAGTTGTTTAGGTTGGTTAAACATTTCAGGTAGCCTTCCACAAGCTTCCCACAATAATTACAATTTTGACCCTCACAGAACTGGTTTTAGGTCTGCCCATACATTTTCTATAGGATTGATGTCTGGGTTTTGTGATGGACAGTCCAATACCTTGACATTGTTGTCCTTAAGCCACTTTGCCACAACTTAGTTAGTATGCTTGCGGTCATTGTCCTTTTGGAAGACCCATTTGACACCAAGTAAACTTTCTAACTGATCTAGCAGAAATCAGGTAAACGTGTGTTCTCTACACTCTCCAAGTTTGATATCAGGAAATTAGAGCCCAAAATTGCATGAAATACCTTCTATATATATTTGCAGCCATAGCCTATAAGCATATTACCTTGTATAGCCAAAGGTACACACACACACACACACACACACAATTGTATAGGTAATTCTTTTACTATTTTAAGACATATAGCTGCAGCTATAGCCTATAGCTTATGTTAACATACTTATCTAACGATTCTGTAGAATATATTATATTAAGTAATAATGGTCGGTTTTAACTCATTCTATTCTGTATAGGTTTACTTATTCTTACACCGACAGATGGAGCAAACAGTTTTAAAGGAGGGAGGATTGTAGTTGGAGTACTGGGGTATCAGATGTGACTATGTGGCAAAGGCAAATGGTTTACATTGCTCATGGGCATAATTTAGCTTAAAGGTATAATATGTAGTATAAATCAAAACAATAACAAAACACATACTTTGCATTGAAAGAAAACATCACTATACATATATTATATATATTTCTTAGTTGTGTACTTACATTATCCTAAATGTTTCCACCAACCTATAAATCCAGAGAAATTTGTAATTTAATTTGAAGACACGGGACGTTTCTTTTTGTCGCCCGTCAATGACATCATATAATATAGTTGCTCTAAGTTCCAGGGAACCGCCAAACATAACGTGAATAAAGTTATAATATTTTTAACAATACATTACTTTGTCAGTGAACATTTTTTTGCCGGAGACGCTAGATTGGAAGGTTGTCATTGACGAGGATAACAAAACCCATGATCCCACGCAACCTCCCGACGTCATCTAAGTACATCTTTTGCTATTGTTTTGATTGAGAGCCCCCTGGTGGCCAGAAATTACATATTGCACGTTTAAGGCTCCAGGAAGGTCAGGACTGGCTCTGACTCTAATGATGTCAATCAAAAGCCATGACATCATTTTCTGGAATTTTCCATTCTGTTCAATGGAAGACATTTCACTTTGTGTAGGTAAATTTCTGACCCACAGTGATATTGTGAATTATAATTGGATTAATGTGTCTAAACAGCTGTAGGAAAAGTTACTTGTGTAACGTACACCTAAGTAGATGTCCTAACCGACTGTCCAAAACAATAATTTGCAAACACGATATGTGTTGAGCGGTTTACAAATTACTTTTAATGACTTCAACTTAAGTGTTCGTAAACTTCCGACCTCAACTGTATTATTGGGACGTCTTGGCGAAGGTTACCTAGGGTAAGAGTCAGGCTGTGTCGGGCATAGAGGAGTATGACACCTCCACAGCTTTATGGGCTTGCAGTGTGGCTGTAAAGGGGGTCAAGGTGAAAGCCATTAGCTGACTGGTGTGGGTGGAAATCCACTCAGCAACTGGCACAGCAGTCAGGTCTAACATTGCTCAGGCCTCCCAAAGGATCATAGAAGGTTCTGGGAGGAACTGCCAGAGCCAGTGAGGAGGTACAATGGACTGCTATTTTCACCCCTGGAAATAAGCAGGGTCTCGGGACTGGTAGGACGGCCAGGAGGAAATGCTAACGTGTAATACTCTAAGCTGGATGCAGTTTGAGAAGGGAAGGTGTAATGCATTGCTTATCTTCAGGGTCATTGTGAAAACATGCAGAGGTTAGCAGCGGTTAAGGGGCATCGGTGGGAGTGTGCTGTATAAACTAAGAGTTCCAGAGATATTAGGACGTCCCCTAGGGGGACATTGATTGAAGCCCTGTCCCACAGCTTGTTGGCACAGGTTGATCAAGAAGAGGAGATCCTGTTTACAATAAGAGTTATCATCATCATAATACAAATCAGCATAATAATACTAAATAAGTCTGCACACAATCTGTTTTCTAACTCATTATATCTCCCATCCCAAAATAAATTTTATAGACCTACTGTACATATGTGCAAAGAACAGACTCAAATAAGTACATGCTCCAGCAATAGGAATTACCACACAAATATTGAGGAACATGAATTAGCAGAAGACACAAAGCATTCTGGAGAAAAGGCGCTTTTCATAACATAGAGACACTTGTCATCTTCCTGTATAATGCATAAGATACTTTATATTCCCCACTGATATCCCATATGCTCACATGCACACCATCCACAGTAAAGAAAAGGACATTTTCTTGTATTCTGTCCTTATCGTCCAAAACTATCAGCTCCATTACACCAAATAAAATTGTCATAAGGGCCCTTTTCATTGAGTATGCCAGGATAATACCGTTATTGTTTTAATTGGATTGTGTGAGGTAGGAAATGGTTTATCTGAGGGAAGTTTGGTGATGGAGCCCGGATAATGAAGTTGGAAAAGGGCAAATGTGTTTTGTTGAATTCGCCAGGTCACATTATCTGTGTGGCAAACAGGGAGAAATGTTGTTATTTGACGGGATAGTCAGGTTTACAAAATGAACAGTGTGATCTGTATCTTTGAAAGGGAAGAGTTGCATTAAAGTGGTGCTGGATTGTTTCTTGATACAATTGCATTGTTTTGTGTATTATTATACTATGGTGTTATATAATACTATGCATTGTTTTGTGTATTATTATACTATGGTGTTATATAATACTATGCATTGTTTTGTGTATTATTATACTATGGTGTTATATAATACTATGCATTTTTTTGTGTATTATTATACTATGGTGTTATATAATACTATGCATTGTTTTGTGTATTATTATACTATGGTGTTATATAATACTATGCATTGTTTTGTGTATTATTATACTATGGTGTTATATAATACTATGCATTGTTTTGTGTATTATGATACTATGGTGTTAAATGATACTATGCATTCTATTTTGTATTATGATACTATACATTGTATTGTGTTGTATAATACTATGCATTGTATTATGTTGCATGATACTATACATTGTATTGTGTTATATGAAACTACGCATTGTATTGTGTTATATGAAACTATGCATTGTATTGTGTTATATGAAACTATGCATTGTATTGTGTTATATGAAACTATGCATTGTATTGTGTTATATGAAACTATACATTGTATTGTTATGTATGTTTCTTTGTATTGTATTGTGTTGTATGATATTGTGCATTGGATTGTTTTTTATGATATTGTGTATTGTTTTGTGTTTTATAATACTATGATTTTTATTGTGTGTTATGATACTATGCATTGTAATGTGATGTATAATACTATGATTTGCATTGTGTTGTGTGTTACTGTGTATTGTATTGTGTTTTATGATACTATGATTTGTATTGTGTCGTATGATACTATGATTTGTATTGTGTCGTATGTTACTCTGCATTGGTGGAATTTAGGTGAAGTTTGGGATGTCATGAGGTTTTAGTGGGATGTGTTTTTTGTCTAACAAGAAGGTCTCATTAAAGTGTGACAAAAAGGAAAGTATCTCTTTCTCTCTCACTGACATTCCACTTTATGAATTCAGACTCAAAGAGCTCAGTTAATGAGCCAATATCTTTCTCTCTCACTCTCTCCCTGTCAGTCCCTCTTTGGATATGATATGGATCAGGCATGATTTGTTCACAGAGATGCTTTCGAACATCTCTGTACTTCACATTTTTACATTAACATTTAAGGAATTTAGCATGCGCTATTATCTGTGGAATACAACTGAAATTTATTTAACATAGTATTGAAGTTTTAGACATTTTTAGTGGATATGCTGAATAAAAAGGCCATCGAACTGTTTGGTGTGGTCATTCGTTCAGTACACAACAAAATTATGATTGTTGTTAGTTGTCACGGTGACCACACACGTCAGTGGGGCCGTAAAGTTTGTCACACTCAGTAGTTTGAGAGTTTCAGTCAGAGAGTTTTGTAATATTAGCCTTTATTGAATACCAATAGAATAATGAAACAATTAAATCCAGCAATCTCCACTTCCTCTTTACCAACAAGGCAGGCCACTAGTGAGTACGCAACTTCAGTTTAATGCGGAAGTAGCCGCTAGATCTTTGTAATGGAATGGTACACATAAAAATGGCTGCTGCTCTGACTATTCTACTACATTGATTTGAATTAGAAAGTCTGTTTTATATTTACTCTATTTCTATGGCTGAGACTCTGCTTTCTTAGTGTCACAGGGTAGCTTGTTTCACCATCAGAGTGCCAGGACAGATCAGAGTCGTATATAGTCCCAGGTGTGATTCTTTAACCTAGCCTGCACTGCTTCAGGGGAAATAATCACAAACGTGTTAAGAAGTAATTGTTACTTTATTGTTTACATTCAAAAGTCTCCACGTGTGGTCTACACAACCAGCCAATATCTATTACCATGAATCCACAAACACAGGCTACATAAATGCTATTTTCAGGTTAATATAACAAAATTATCTTCTCTTGCTCTGCCAGTTTAAAAGTGTGTGAGTCAAATTGCTGCAATGGTTATTACAGGTATTGACAAGCATTAAAATCCAACCCCTGAACAGAACAAGTGGCTCGTCTCTCATCTGCCTCTTTTGATTAAAATTAAATTCATATGGAGGTTTATAACAGCACAGTATTCTCTCTCTGAGATCAGGTATTCCTCGGTAATACAGAGAATAGGAGCCTTGACAGTGTAAAAGGAGCGTTGACAGTGTACCAAGAAAAGGAGTAATTCCAGTTACAAAGAACTCCTCAGCTTTGATTATGGATGCATTTAATGGTTCAACAGTCTTCCTAAAAACTGAGAATAGAAATCAACATGCTAGGCTGGCTATTTTTAGGTAAGAAGTCATTATTTACGCTTTGTGTTGTCCATAGAAAGTTTACTTACTCTTTCTCCATTTACCTATTATAGTTTTTTCCAATTGTTAACACACAAAATGCAACATTTGGCTCATCGTGTCAAAACTCAACACACAAGATTAACATCTAACTGCCATGTCAAAACCGCCATTCTGCAATCAAAACTTAACACTCTGACTTCAAAAGGCCCTCTTCAGATCGATAGGTAACACACATGCACATGAACAATAAACAGTCAAACAAACACAACACACTGGTCAACTTTACTCAAGCCTCTTCTGTCATTTGTATTTTTTAAACCATTTTTATTCCCGCAACCAAGCCTCAGTGATACATTGTACACAATTCCCAATAGAACTCAGGGATCACGCCGTCAATTGGGGTTGGGCCACAACACCTCGTCCACATCACAGGCGATGTTCTCCCTTGCAAGGCAATGGGGAAAATATTGCTGGGCTTGGCGTATCCACCCGTGGATCAACCCCAACTCGATGTCTCCATGCATGTGGTAGGCGGTCATAGACCTTCCACCGCCATGCTGAAAAGAATTCCTCAATTGGGTTAAGGAACGGGGAATAAAGGGGCAGGTACAGCACTGTGAATTGGTTGTGGTTGGCGAACCAGAGCAGCCCGGTGGAAACTGACATTATCCCAGATAACAACGAACAGGGGCTGCCCTGGTTGGTCCTATGTGACCGCGGCATGTAATGCATGCAGAAATGTCAGTATGTGTGCAGTGTTGTAGGGACCCAGGGTGGCATGGTGATAGTGGACCCCCTGACCACTAATGGCGGCACAAATGGTGATGTTGCCCACGCAATGCCCGGCGACGTTCTCGATGGCCCTTTGTCCGATGAGGTTTCAGTCCCGATGTCTGGTTTTTACCAGAGTCTCTTCCTCTATCTCCTCTCCCGCTTCCCTCACCATCTCTTCCTCGTTCTCCTCTCCCTCTTTCCGTCTCTTCTTCATCTTCTCCTTCCCCTTGGTCCTTCAGCCTCCATATTCACGATTGTCTCACGACAGGTGATACCTGAATTATAGTGACTGATTGGTGTTCAGTTACAGGTTAAGTGTTTTACTGTGTGTGCGGAGTGTTGCTAATGTCGTGTGTGTTTTAACTATTGAATGGACGTGCTGACTGCAGAGTGTTTCATCATTGGCCAAAGTGTGTAACACATGCACAATGTGTGTAGTGTTTTGCACCGTGTGTTACAGAATTGTTTACGGTGCCATGCCGACATTGTGTTTATTCATTTGGTGCCTGAGTGTACCAAATGCATGCAAACGTTACAGTTTCGACACTTTGGGCTGAGCATTCACTTGTAGTGTTTTAGCAATTGGGAAAAACTGTAAATAGTTCTACATCATCTAACAATACAACAGAGATGGAGCCAATTCCATTTTCATTTAATAAATCATGTTGTAAAATGTTGTGCAGATGTTGGTTTCTATTAAATGTATTTTTATTTATTTTTTTGCTTGTTTCTTGATGGTTTATAGGGTTTTAGGTAGTATATGTGTAAGGATTTGTAAGGACTGCTGATGTCAAAAGTGCTTTCTAAAGTAAATATCATTTATTGTAAATTTTCTAATGCTTTTTACACCATGGACCTCTGTGAATGTTTTCAGAAAAGTTTGAAAATTGTTTGATAATTCTTTCAGAATTATATAATGGATGTATAGTGTGAATGTGTTTTTCGAAACTGCTAATAAAATCAATAATAAACAGTTGTAATTCGTTATTGTTGTTTTCCAATTCTCATTCTCTAAGAATCCCTTTAAGTGCAGATTTTATATTTGCTTCTGCATAACCAACAAACCCATAATCGTACATTCACTGTTTTATTCTCTGTTTTGACTTTATCGTGCACTCCATGTCTTGTAACTTTGTGTAACTTTTTGTTGTCTATACCTCGACGCTTTTATCTTGGCCAGGTCGCCGTCTCAAATGAGAAAATGTTCTCAACGTGCCCACCTGGTTAAATAAAGGTTAAATAAAAAATAAAATAAAAATAATTTATTTGAAGGGCAGTTAAATGCTTTTATTTCATTTGTCAGTAATGAGCAAAGATATTAAATGCCAGATAATTACATAAACTTCTAAAATTCAGTTTACAAGTTGTGCTAAATATACAATTTCAGTTCATGAAATGGCTCAAAACACTGTACCAGCAATGGACCAAAAAGTACATTTGAATGAGTAACAACACCATGTAGTTATTGTGTTCCCATTAATGGTCTATATTGTAGCTAGTATTAATGGTCTATGTTGTAGCTAGTATTAATGGTCTATGTTGTAGCTAGTATTAATGGTCTATATTGTAGCTAGTATTAATGGTCTATGTTGTAGCTAGTATTAATGGTCTATGTTGTAGCTAGTATTAATGGTCTATGTTGTAGCTAGTCAGTTCCTACCCGGTTACTTCCAGCACTTCTGGATAAGAGCATATGTTAAATGACTAAAATGTAAATGTAAAATGCCCCAAGGCTATAATAACACCATGGGCCCTATCTTGCACCCGGCGCAACGCAGCGCAAAGTCTGAACGCAAGTGTCTTTGCTAGTTTAAGACCGACGCAGTTGTCATTTTCCCATCAGGCGCCCACGTTGTTTAAATAGCAAATGCACCTGCGCCCATATTTGCCCCCATGGGAGTCCTGGTCTAACAGGGAGGTGTGTTCAGGATAATTCTGGGCGTATTTCTATCTTGAGGCTTCAGAAAGTGATCGCGCCATTGACCAACAAAAACCTGGTCTAAAGTCAATAGTGCAGCACGTCATAGTTATTTTAACAGCAAATTTGTCAAATGCATCTTTGGCATTTGGCTTGTTGCACACAAAACAGGGAAGCACAGCAGAACACGAACATGCAAAAGATTACAAATAAAATATTTGTGGCTTAAAAACAGGTGTACAGTCATGTATTTGTGCTCTATATCATCTAAGCTACCCTTAAACTTGAGATTTCATGGCTATTTGAGGTATATCTGTGAGCCTCTCTGGGAACCATTACCTTACCATGGTAGGGAGGTTTGTGTGTCCCTGTGAACCTGAGGTCTCTGTGGTCTGGAGCCTTGTGCTCTTGGTAGGGTATCCCATGGCAGAGTGGTCTCAGGTGAGGGGCCAGACAAAGAATGGTTCAAAAAGACCCCATGGATAAATGAGTAAGAGGAAGTGAGACCCTGCCCGGAGGAAGCCCAGGGCCCTCGTCTGGAGCCAGGCCCAGACGGCGGCTTGTCGGCGAGCGTCCGGTGGCAGGGTTTGCCACAGAGCCCAGCCGGGCACAGCCCGAAAGAGTCACGTGGCATCTCTCTTCTCTCCATCCTGTGGGCCCATCACTCACATGAAGAACCGTGGGGGTGGGGTGCACTGTCACACGGGTGGCGGTGAATGTTAGGGGCCTCGATGGATCAGACCCGGAAGGCAGAGGCTGAAGCGCCGGGGACTGATGAAATCCATCCAGAAATGCTGAAAGTTTTGGGTAGAGGGTCTGTCTTGGTTAACATGTCTTTTCAACATTGCATGGGAGTCTGGGACAGTGCTAGCCTGGCTCCGCCCTCCTACGTACTTCATTTTCCTTCAGTACTACGTCTGGGTTTGGGGCATGTTCTTGGGTTTTCTCCTAACAATTTTTTACCGGTCCAATCAGCGAACAGAGGGAGTGGCTGAGAACGATGATGTTGATGTTCTGCGCTAGTTTGAGTGGTTTGAGTGGTAGTACGTCACGACCAAATGTAGCGATTGGTTATGGCAGATCCAATAGTTTTAAATTTCAACAACGTACCCGCCTTCAAGAAAGTTAACGCTTGTCAATGGAGAGTGGCCAGACTCTCTGAGAGTCTGGTAGGACCAGGCTAGGACAGTGCCAATGGAGTGGCAGACCAGGGTGGTGGTTCCCCTGTTCAAAAAGGGGGACCAGAGAGTGTTTGCCAATTACAGGGGTATCACATTTCTCAGCCTCCCTGGTAAAGTCTACTCTAAGGTGCTGGAAAGGAGGGTTCGGCCAATAGTCGAACCTCAGATTGAAGAGGAACAATGTGGATTTCGTCCTGGCCGTGGAACAACGGACCAGCTTTTTAATCTAGCAAGGATCCTGAAGGGGGCCTGGGAGTATGCCCATCCAGTCTACATGTGTTTTGTGGATCTGGAGAAAGCGTATGACCGGGTACCCCGAAAGATAATGTGGGAGGTGCTGCCAGAGTATGGGGTGAGGAGGTCTCTGCTCAGGGCCATCGACTCTTTGTACGCTCGAAGCGAGAGCTGTGTCCAGGTTCTCGGCAGTAAGTCAGATTTATTCCAGGTGGGTGCTGCACTTTGTCACCAATCCAGTTCATGTTATTTAATGGACAGGATATCGAGGCGTAGTCATGGTAGGGAGGGGTTACAGTTCGGTGGGCTGAGGATCTCATCCCTTCTTTTTTCACATGACATGGTACTGATGGCATCATCAGTCAGTGACCTTCAGCACTCACTGGATCAGTTTACAGCCGAGTGTGAAGCGGCTGGGATGAGGATTAGCTCCTCCAAATCTGAGGCCTGACTTGTATACTCCAGGTAGGGAATTAGTCCTTACCCCAAGTGAAGGAGTTTGAGTACCTCGGGGTCTTGGAGCATGAGAGAATCAGAGAAGCTGGGTTGTTGTTGCATTTGCTTTACTGCACCATTGTGATGAAAAGAGAGCTGAGCCAGAAGGCAAAGCTCTCAATCTACCGGTCAATCTTCATTCCTACCCTTACCTATGGTCATGAAGGCTGGGTCATGACCGAAAGAACGAGATCCAGGGTAAAAGCGGCCGAAATGGGTTCTCAGGAAGGTGGCTGGCATCTCCTTTAGGATAAGCGGTTGAAGATGAGATGAGATTTGAGGTATAATAGTGATTCTACTTAAAGATTAAAGTGCATACTGTGTAAATAGCATATTACAAATCCAGGCCAAAATTCAAGACATAACGCATTATTTTGTTAATTGCAAATACCATATACTGTATCTTTACATTTTGGGTTAAGTTTAGGCATGATATTACTCAGGTTAATTTGAGGCAAAACATTGCCTTGCACTGGAATAAAAAAAAGAATCTTGGGTTTGACCTTGTGACTATCAAAGTAGGGTTCGGTTACACTTACAACTGCTTTTAGCTTCTAGCTTCTAGCATCTAGAAAACCTTTACATGGGAGCTTCCCTCTTATAAAAGTGGGACAGCCAAGAGACCAGAGATCACAGAGTGGAGAGTTCCCATAGGGATTTGGGGATTGAAGGATATCTTACAGTTACTTGTGATGCTCTGCATGCTAGCACTGTGGTGTACATGTATTTGTACCTGGTAGTAGAAGTGACAAGAGTAATGCATGTGTGCCTGCTGTGGACTAGGTGGTTTACAATGTGCTTCTCCCCATGTGGCATGGATACTCTGACACTGTAAATGACTGCATGCTACAGTAGCTGCATCGAAGACAAGAAACTAAGAAACAAAGTTAAGGATAATAGAAATAGAAATTGTAGCAATGGAGATCCATGGACAGAATGAAGAATGTGGAGACAATGTCACAGAATATGAAGAGGTCAACTTGGAATATTGACATAGCACAGCTGTGTGTATGTGAAATATTTTGTTGGAGTGTTCTTTTGGTTCGACACATGGCACCATTGAAAGAGCAATACTAGTTAGATAATTTCCCCAAAAATTATCGTTTTTTATTGAGAATGGACTGGAGAGTGTTAAACGACTTGTCACAGATGGTGTTTCATCTATGCTGGGCAGGGTACAGGCAGGGTACGGGGTCTATAATCCCGCCTTGCTGCTCTTTATGACTATAATGAAGTCATTCAGATCCACATCTAGCGTGCAACATTGCTTGTTTCATAGTCTGCTGAACAAAGTCCGCTGCACATTATGTCCTACTTTTATGTAATGACGTTGAGAAGTTAAACAAGAATATTGTTCTGAACTGAGAATGTATGCTCGGAGAGACAGTTGCTCTCCCCAATTATCTCCCCACAAGAAAACCAACACAAATCTACAAAACACCACTTTCACTTGAGTGGACTGAATGTGGGACTACAGGGGAGGTGTAAAACTGTTCTTGACATAATGAAAATAAAACTGGCAGCTTTTCCCAAGAAATGTCTTCTTATCACTTCTGATCTGTGCCCAACTAAAATGCTGCATTTTCCTACACTGAGCAACACGATCCGAAACGGTCATCCTCAGCACAAACCACTCCTATAATGTTAGTTGTTAGATGAACTGAAAACTCTACAGATCCAGGATAGATCCCTCTGCTGAACAGTGGGAATGCTGCTCAGAGAAGTCTCTGCTGGAGCCAATGACCATGAAGGTATCCTCTGATATTTACATTTTTTACATTTTAGTCATTGGCTTTATAGGTCGGTATTTTGTACTGAATGCGCTGGGTGACAGGGAGCCAGTGGAGCTCACAGAGGATGGGGTTGAGGGTTTAAATCAATTGTAGCTTTTGGAGTCCATGTTTTTCATAAATGGGTCAAGTTTTGGACACATTATTCCTAAACATGAGATCATACCATGAATCCACTGACTGCAAACTGCCCTCATGCTTACATTTACTACTCATACCTCAATTTGAAAGTGCAATTGCATCCAGAAGTAGTGACATTGTTTGTGTAAAAAAGTACAAGAAAATATGTTTAGGCATGGTGATAATTGTTTAATAATCTTAAGTATTTAAAAAATTAGAAATTCTCCATTTAGACTGGGAAGATGTTATTACGTGGTGAAGTATAGATTAGATTTTCTTTTAGGTTAGACTAGAAAATGTCTTCCACTCATTGTGGAAATCTGTCTTTGGCTCACCAAGAACAACTGAAAAACTAACAGGCATTCTTGGTCACCTCAATCACAGAACGTCCATATCATTAAACAAGTAAAAACATATTAAAAGCATGAATGCATTTGGAAATGCCAGGCATTATTACAGTTTGCATTTAAAATGCTGATGGCTGTCACGATCACCTCCCGATGTCTGTGGTGGCCTTAACCCTTTTGAGCCCTTCCTAGTTCTATCTCTGCTTTTCACATGGACATTACATGACATTCTCATCCACCTGTAGACCTCTACTATTCACAGACATGGACTCAGCTGTTTCACATTCATTCATCCGTGTCTGTATTTAATTTCTGTGTGTTGAGGTAGCAGTCGCTCATTAATAATTGTAGTGTATGTTTGTGTTGGTGTTCCGTGAATGCTAGAGCTATTTTGACTCACAGTAGTCCTTTTTATTTGGTTCTAATGTTTTCGTCGGATATTAAACTTTATTCTCCCCTTCGCATCTGCCTTCTGTCAACCCCTTACACACCGTGTTACAATGGCACTTGGGACAAAATTATCTTTATCAATATCCCTGATCCTGAACCACCTCCCAGATGGATGTTTGTGAAACTCTAGGAATAATGGATGGGAGTGGTCGTTAAAAACAATCAAAGTTTTCCTCTGAGTGTTTAATAAATACATATCATGGAACTATCTTCTTATGTATCAACACAATCCTGGACAATTTGGACTTATTACGCATTCAAGTTGCCATACCATGTAGTCATATTAAAACCAAGCAGGATGGATTTTCCCAGAGGAAGATCAGCTCCGCCTTGTCGAGGCTGACTGAAGTGCTCGGCCAACAATTACCACCACTATAACGAATTTGTTTTATTGCTAAGCAGTGCCCAGTGTTTAGTCACTGTCAGGCTTGGAGCTAATTAATTCTCCTTTGTTCATCTTAATAAAAAAGTAATTGAACTGACATTACATTGTTTTCATATTGGCTTTCAGAACTACTGCTTTGGAAGAACAGTCACAGTACAAAATAGTCCTAATTAAAAAAACTTCACCATGAGAAACAAAAATGGCAGGTTCATGAACCTCACCCAGCACTGGATTAAATTGTGAAATTTCCTGAACTCGTATTCAGTTATTCTGTTTTATATTCTCGGCATACAGGCTGCTGCTATTTTCTCCACGTCTGTCTGTTTCCACTGGACAGTGTTATCCCTTCATCAGTCTCGTTGACTGGACCAGATGGTCCGACATCCTGAGCCTCACACACTGCCTGCCCAGTCATGCAGCCAGCCCAGAAACACACAGCACTATTTCTACCAACACACTCATGCCAAAAGGATCTTTGTGGTATCTACAGCCATCTCCACGTCAATCTCTTATTGTGAAAGAGCATACTGTACATTATATACCGATGATGAATCAACAACGATTAAAAGTTGAAGGCATAGCTTTCAAATTGTCGAGTGAGCAACGCATTGATCAACGAGGGATGTTGTGATGATGTTGAATAATCCCAGGAGAGTGAGCAAATATGTTAGTTGGTTTATTGTTTACTGTGTGATTGAAGTTCTTCTAAACATTGAGCGGTTAGCCTTGTTACAGTATACAGGTTATAGTAGACATATGCACCTAAACATCACAAACTCTGCATGTTTCAAAACCAATTATACAAGTTCGATGCTTGCTCTAGCAGCGGGGGCTCTGAAACGTGATTAGATGCTACGGTGGAACACACAGTACATCCAACATCTGCTCGCCCCTCTCTGGAAGCTCCATACTGGAAGGCGTAAATGTTTCATTGGATCCTAGCTGCCTCCATATTCTGGAGGAAACCACATCACATAATGCATGGGGAAGAACAAGCCAAAGCAAAGGAAAAGCTATGAATTTGCTGCTGGCAGAGCTGAGACATTGGTCATTACATGAAGACAGGCCCCGATTGTTCATCATTAGCACGTTGACCTTTAATAGTAGATGGCCTGGGACAATCAGACTAGTGATTTCTTTCAAGAGGACTCATAGTAAAAACTTCTCCAGTCACGCACATTTTCAACTGACAATAGTGACTTACAAATAGTTTAATATGGAGGAAATCTGTCTCGTAGATACATTAATAAAAGTGTTATCCCTGGGCAAGTTCAGTAAAGCCATCCCAGGTTCTTCCAGACTGATTGTATTTCTGGTCATTTTAAATGTTTGCTCTGATACAGAAGAACAATTATTAGGATAAATATACCCATAATCAATTTTAAGGTTTTAGACTTCCACAGATTCAAGGTTCAGCAAAGAAATGTTCAGAAAGACATTGAGCATTCAGACATTGACTTATTTATAGACATGTCGCGGCATGTGCACTGGTTGGATTGAATAGTTTCAGAAGGCTTGACGTCCATAGTGTTTTAGACAGTGTTTGCTAGAGACAAAGAGAGAGAGAAGGAGAGCGAGAGAGACAGCAAGAGAGAGAAAGCGAGGAGGGAGAAAGAGGGGGAAACACTAGTGTGTTTGTGTTCTGATGGAAATGGTATAGAGCTGGAGAGAGGGTGGGAAATAGAATATGATAGGTTGAGAGAGAGAGAGAGAGAGAGAGAGAGAGAGAGAGAGAGAGAGAGAGAGAGAGAGAGAGAGAGAGGGAGAGAGCG
>JACXGM010011195.1:9872-25402 GCA_016801145.1 Umbra pygmaea | reverse complement strand
TTAACACTAATATAAACAGAACACCAGTCACGAGGCCTCACATTAACACTAATATAAACAGAACACCAGTCATGAGGCCTCACATTAACACTAATATAAACAGAACACCAGTCATGAGGCCTCACATTAACACTAATATTAACATTAACCACATCATACAAACCTAAACAGTAAGCATGTGTTGTGAAGAGAGGTGTAACAGAGTTAGTGAAGCTTCTGGGCTTGGGTTGAAGCTGAAAGATTCTGATGGGCCAGTTGCCTACAAAGGATCTCTTAAAAACAAAATGTGCCCAAATGAGTTTTACAACATGCCCATCTGACACTTTTACAATAAGTACACTACCTTTGGTACAAAGGCAGCATAATATGGTGGTGACTAGCTTCTACAGCCACATAATGCTGGTGTTTTTCTACAATCCTGTATCTCCATAAAACTAGGTTTTTGCTTAACCATCACAATGCAGTTAAAATAATACTCCAAAATGTGGCAGAGATGGCTGTCTGGGCCCTTCCTATCTGTTTTCTCTACATAACGGTCTCCCTCTGCTTCCTAGTGTCGTGTCAATAAAAATAATAAAAAGTACCACGCACCCCCCGAAAAAATAGAAGTTATCCCCCAAAAACTGAAATGTTGATTTTGTGGCTGCAAAACCTAGTAGAAATGGCATTGCACAGCACTCCTCTTCTAAGGACGATGGATCTGAGTGAGGAGGAGGACATGGTGAACGTATGACGGAGGAGTGTCAGGCGATTGACACGGGTTAAAGAGTGAGAGCAGCTTCATTAAGCTCTTTCACAGGAACCTGGCACTCGCCCAGCTCTGGACAAATGAGTTTGCAGCTCAGGGGCAATTTCAATACAAATTGAACACCTGCAAGACGACATGGATCTGACCCTCTAGTAGTGAAATCCCAGAGAGGTGTAGAGTGCAGGTTTACAGGAGCTACACCACCATGGTGATTAACTCCCTCGCACGGCGGCCAGCTGAAACGCAAAGGCTCAGATCAAGGCCCAGAAGATGATTGTGTGGCTCCATCTCCACTTCTTCTCACCCTAGTCCTTGGTCTGGCTCAACTGTGCAAAACGTCCAAACTGAACATGGATTTTCTCAACCGCTTAGCTGCCGTGGCTTAAGTGACTAGTTGTGTTCCCCTGCAGTGGCAACGGCTATTATCTCTTCCACTCTGAGCAGCATAAATGTGATGCGAAGAGCGTTCTGGCTTAGGAGTAAGCTTTGTTACTTATCACAACTGTTGACTCTGGCTGCTGGACCTAACGCTGTTAGTCCTGGGACCGTAAACAATTGCCTATTCTAAATTGGAATCTGCAAGATGGTCCCATATTATTGTTTAAACACAGGCAGCGTTTCCACAGTTAGCCCAATTCAGATGGTTTTTCATTTCACTAATTTACAGTTTAACAAACACAGATCTTTTTTACATTTAAATTTTAGTCACTTATCCAGTGCAACTTACAGTAATTACAGGGATATTCCCCTGGAGCAACGTTGGGTTAAGTGACTTGCCCAAGGACACAACAACATTTGGCACAGTCTGGAATTGAACCGACAATCTAACCACCCTCTGATGCTTTTCACATAAATAGTTTTTTCAGAACTGATTTTGTTTGGTCGAAAGTCTAATTAGGGACAAATACATCAGAATTTGACTGCCTGTCTAAACACAGACCTAGAAAGAGATGGTACATAGTAAATTCTGATGTTGGTGTGTAAACTGTGTTAAAATGTTGTTTGTAATTACCCCCAAAATGTGTCCCCTAAACAATCTCTCTTGTACTCGTCGTCACGTCTCCCTCAACAGTTCTTATCAGTTACAGCACAAGTGAGATCCTCAAAGTGGCCAATAATCCTTGACGGGTCTCTGACGGGGAGGCCATTTTGCGCCTTGTGGCGATAAACCAACAAACAACCAGCAGCCATGTTGTAGAAAGCCCGCCAGATCAACTGTAGTTTATTGGCTTAGAGCTTGGCAAAGGGAGGGGGCAGAGGGCCACCAGGTGGGACTGGGGGGGGTATGGCATCAGATGACAACTAATCTTGAGGGTTGGAATTAGTTTCTGAGGAGTCCAGGTTTACATCCAGCAGCTGTGAGGGTCCCGCACACCCCCACAAACACCCCCGACTGCCACGCTGCCTCCCGCTCTCTGCCGCCCCCGTCGCTTATCGTACTGGACCAGAGATCAACCCCAAGGTGCTACGCGTCCTACGGCCATAGCATAACCCCCTTAGAACAGCCAGTACACAGTGTGAATGCCGTCCTGTTTCTTGGCTCTTTCACTCTCAAATTCCCTGCTGACAGATTTTTTTAAATCTAAATAAAAAATGTAATTTCAGATGATCTTCTAGAGAGAAATAACTCCCCATTCATTCTTGACAGGGACTTTCAATATGGGCTGGGGTCCAAGCTAGGACAATCCTACTCTTTTACTCTCCTGTTTATGATCCCGTAATGTTGCTGCAGTACTTGTTGTAGGGGATATTGGAAAAGCGCACGTGTTGCACTTCTGAATCACTCTGCTCAGCCTATCAGGCGTCAGTGGTCAGTAACTATGTTGTAACTGCACAGTAACTACCCCGTGAATCCTATAGTCCTCTCATAGCCATGCTCCAGATGTAAAATCTGTGGACTACTAGATGTCATTTCCTTTCCATAAAACACATGTTAGGGGCCGTAAATGGGTGCCTTCAATCACCCCCGCATATTTTATTTCTGTTTGCAAGCGTCCATTTTGCTTTTAGGATTCAAATAGTGCATTATGTCTTGATAAATCAATAATATAGCCAAGCCTTCTCCCTGGGGTTTCCCGTCATTCCAGCATCACTGTTCTCATTAAGGGCCAGCGGAGGCATATGGAGGAAGGGTTAGATGTAGCAACGCTGCAGCGCTCAGTTCGTGATTGAGCTCCGTGACATGTTGTTAGTAATAACCTCGTTAGCCTGTCAGGTGGGAGGAGAGGAAGAACATCATGACAGATCCAAATATCAATATAGAGGCAGCCAGGGGAGGGCTGTGTGTTGTGTGTGTTTGAGGGAGAGCTAATGAATGCAAGCTAATGAATGCAAACTATCTGTGGTCTTGATACAATCACTCTGTCCCTGAATGGTTCCTCTCTAAACTGTTACTTATACATGGCGATTGGTTAGTCTGCTAAGGCCCCTCCCCTCTAGACATTATCAGAAGCAAATGTAACCTTGTTCTGACTACAGTTAGATCCAGTCAGAAAGAGGAGTTGATCTTTTAGGTCTAAACAGCCTCTAAACAGACTCTTGCACCTGGATCTGTCTCTTTGCTTCCTCACAACCAAAAAAAGAGTTTCATTAAGGGGGTCGCTAGTCTAACTTGGGAAAGGCAGCCCCACGCCTGAACTCCATTTTGTAAACTACCAAGCCCATTTCTTTGAGACCAGAAACACATGTTGGTGATTGATCAACATATTTTACCAAAAAGAAGGGGGGGGGTCCTGGGCTTTGAACAACTCCCAGAGAGTTTCACAGTTCTCACAGTCCATCAGACCACCAACAACCCCCCTCCCGCAAGAAAGTAATTAATCAGCCCAAATGTTTACAAGTGCATTATAAAGTGTTTATAACTATGTGATTTAGGAGTGCTGGGCTTTGAAAGTGGCATGAGTTTCCTGCAAAGTTTTTTGAAGATCACTGCTCTGATTTATGGTGTAGTTCGATTGGACTAGGTAATGTGGATTACCGCTGCCGCTCTACGATTTCACGGGCAACATGTTTGTAACGCTGTCTGCTTTTGATGGCCAGGTACAGTAGCAGGGAAAAGGTATCTGCAAAGGCAAGACATCAATACAAACCAAGCAGATCTAATGTAGAATGTATTGGTCATCCATAATGTTATTCTGAGTTTTTAAGGCTTCAGAGGCATGTAAAAGTGTTAGGATCCATCTTCTGGACAATTATGAATTATCCAACGCTTCTTAAAACTTGACAGTTAAAGTATGATAGTTCAATGAAATGTTACTTTCACTGGTATGCAAATTGAGGCTCTATACATTAAGTGTTTGACAGTGATTGTTTCAAGTTTAATGGATTTAATTCAAAGACTACATAAAAGATGGCTATTGTGACTTTCAAAAGTTCTCTGAAGATTCTACACTTTACGGAACATAATCTGACGACGTTGTGAACAATACTTTAACACTTAAAGCATCTTTAACAAGAAGATAAAACATGACGAATCGTAACAGAACCTCCTGGCCACCTTGACCAATGGGGTGAAGGGTGTGGAAAAAAATGAAAGCGCGAGAGGGTCCGGTTCAGAACGGAGCGTAACCCTCCCAGCATTCTTTGTCGTTTCCATCCCTCCCTCCCTGAGGTCTCCTTTACCCCACACAGCAACGAGGAAAGAAAACACGCTCTCCGTGCCACCTGTTCGACCCTCTGACAGAGGACTCCAGCTGCTTGTTTGTCCGTGGAACACAATTTACAAGACAAACCACCGGCCGGGCCGAATAAATCACAGTCAGGTTGAAAGGGGAACATGTGTGCGGGTGGGAGTTTTAGGGGGCTTTTATGGTTGTAACCCATAGAACCATCATACAGCCACACTACAGCTACAAGACAAGCCCCTTTAATGGTCATACCAATCGGTATCCTGATGGCTGCTCATTTGTTAAAGCCCAGATTTGGGCAGAAGAATTCAGAGCCTGTTCATTTACATGGTATAGGTGTTGGCTAACATCTTGATACATCGTCTGGGGGTTGCCAAGACCAGGATTGAGGATTTTTTTTACCTCCTCACGTCGCCCCTCTATTGTTGACACAAAGTTAAAGCAAACACAGAGATTTACTCTGCAATTAGCCAATGACCTGGGCAAGTTGACTTAATACAAACAAATGGACCTAATATCTTGACACAACTGTTTGAAACATTTCAAACCCATTTTTCATCCAATTGTCATGTGATTACACTGGAGTCCTTGTGTAAGCTGAAATGTTAATAATCATTATAATTTTAATTTGTTAGCACTGGAAGTTCTGTAGCTGCAGCAATGACATCCAACCTAAGATCTAGGATCCACCTATGGGAGGTAACAAACTGATGCAACTCCAACATCTGCACTTTAGCGTCAGCCATATCCTTGGACCAGTCATGTATCCTCCCTCTTTTTCTAACTGAATTAGCTGGACGGTTGTAGGTGGAGTCTGTGGGAAGGCGGGGACGGACAGGGGCGTGGGGATATAGACAGGGGTGGGTGCTGCGCTAGACGCTGGGGGGCTTGGTGAGAAGGCTCTTTTGTGCGACGCACACTGGGGCCTGTCTGGAAGACATTAGCACGTGCTACTCCTTCAGCCCGGTCTGCATCTGGAGCCCACCTCAGGCCATGTGGAACGTGTTTATTGTTCTTTGTGTCAGGCAGACGCACAGACAACCACCCCCCCCCCCCACCTCGCCCAGCATCCCTCTGTAATTTTGTCTGTTATTTCAACTCGGCGTGGAGCAATTTTCCTATCGAGGCGTTTACACAAACTTAACCTCCAGTTGATGTTCGGCCATCGTGGAGAAAAAGCACCGCAGCCAAACGAAAACAAACAAACAAGATTGGAACGATATTTAGGAAAGCGAGGATGCCATGCTGGCAGGGCATGATGGAAATACCCCTGGTTCCCCTGGATCTAGCTCTCTATTCCTCCACATCTCTCTTTACCTCTATTCTTCTACATCTCTATCTTTTTCTGTATCTTCCTGCTGTTGGATTGTAGCTGGACCAGCAGGGATTTGTACAAGTGTACGGGGGGGGGGGGTTGTGTCAAGTCTGTATGTTTGGGCTTTGTGTGAGTTTCAGCTGTGTGTGTTTGGGCTGTGTTGATAATGTGTCTGTATGGCTCTGTGTGAGAGGGATATAATTATCTGCACTGTGCTGCACCTTCAGCATGGCTTGAATTAACCATGAGACGGTGTTTCAATCCGCCCTCTCTTAACATGGTGTCCTTGTTTACCCACGATGCTCTGCTGCATAAGGCCTAGGAGAGGAGGGAGCGCTATTCTCAGCTCCTCTCTTTCTCTCTGCGTCGTACGCTAATTGCATTTCCATGTCTCTGCCGGTTCTAAAAGAGTGCCAACTCACACCACGAAACCTCGTTTCAGGAGAGATACACTGCACAGCTGAATACTGTAAAAGTGTGAAAAACAATCTCAATTTGATTTAAATGGAGTTAACAATAAGACGCCAGAGGCATCTTTCATAATGTAAACATTCACAGGGCCACTGACATTCTGGTCAAATTGATCTAGTTGAGCCATTCTGTCTGGTTGGCGAACTAACCTAACGCTAATCAGAAGATTCAAAATGTTTTTCTTCTTCAGAGCAGAGGAGTTGAAGAGTGTCATGCACCTCAACAACTAGCCTAGCAGCTACACCAACTAGTGGTTTAACAAGGGGCCCATGAAAACCTGCTCTGATAACTCTGATAATACGCTACGACAATGCACAACACAATAAAGTAGCTAACCGTAATGACACAGTAAATGACAAAAGTTTCAATGTTTTTCCTCACAACAGTGTGTAACTCACAAGCGTTGAAACAGTTCTAATAAGCAAGATGGTTACTAGTTGCCACAATATTTTCTAACAGGTTATGATGCACGGTCACATGGAATTCGTCAATTCGCATCAGCGTCAAGTGAAAGCCATTCTGTGGAAAAATGCAAAAACACCTAATTATCACAAAAAAACTAAAAACACAGCCTGTTGTCAATAGGGGAGATTTAGAAGAACTCCTTTACATGTCCTCCCTGAATGCAGGCACCCACCTTCACCGCCGTGATAATTGTGAAAGCGATGAGTCTTGGCTACTAAATGAGACGGAGACGGCACACCTTCCACATTCCTCCCGAATCTGCTGAGAGAAACCAGCTTCCCTCTTATTTTATTTCACACCCCAGACAAGGAGGAATAATTACACTTCATCTGATAGCAAACTATTTATCTTCTCCTAAACCCCCCTCCCCTGTGCCGTGACAACAACAACACAGAACACTGAAAAACTAGAGCACATCTGTGACAGTTTGTGGGATCGAAAAGCCTGGAGTGGTCTGCACAATGGGGAGGGGGGGCAGACTAATTGGGGATGCTTGAGCACACATACACCTTAACAGAGAAGTAGCAGACACACACACCTAGGGAAGAGGCAGCTGACACACACACCCACACAAGCCCACATGTTTGGGGACAGGCTGCTAGACACACACCTTAGCAGACAGCTGGCTGACACAAAGACCCACGTATACACACAGGTACAGTACCTACACACACAGGAGCAGCGTGGTCCACCTGGAGGCAAACACCTTGGGTCACACACCGGTGATTTAGGGCTAAGTAGCAGATAAACGGCAAATGCAATCCATGCCTTTCAAGACTGTTGGGGCTGACGCTTCTTTAGCCCACAGAGTTTTATCAATACCTCCTCCATTTGGGAATAATTCGAAAAGAAAGTGAGCGCTCTTCCCAAACGCTGAGCGCATCCTTCACAGATGGGGTGCAGATCAAACTGGTATTGGCAGAGGCGTGATAAATTACACTCCCGATAATTCACGGCAGCCACTCTGTTATGGCCTGCTAGGGAAACAAACTCACCTTACCGCTGTGATGGTCAAGGAGTTTACGTCTGCTTAACATACACAATGCTGGTTTTAATGGGTGATGTTTTTGCCTTTGAGATTGCCCAAAATGTGTGGGTTCATATTTTTAATGCTAGAATCAGTGTAAGTGTAGGTTACCAGAACACAACGGTTGGAGTTTATGTGACCAGGTGGTGGCACACAGCAATTGTCAGACTTAAGCCACAATGGAAATAAGTTTACGTTAAATACACCTGAATTCAAAGGATAGTACATCCAGTTTCAAAACATGAATATTAATTGAATCTATATTTTTAAAATGTAATTTAAACATTTTGGTATTTCTTGTCAGGAATTGCATAAAAATGTATAAATCCCAACAGAAAACTACCTAGCAAATTGTCTCACGATAAATCAACACTGACAGTGTTTAAATATGTAGAGTAGCTAATGCTGACACTCACTTTCAATGAAATCAAATAACACTGAATCAAATAATATTGATTTTACACCAGAAAGGCTGCTATATTTAACTGCAGTCCTTTATTTGAAAAAAATGTTTGTGCCAATACTTGGGAGTCTATTTCCTAAATTAAAGCTTTTTTTTTTTATTCCTTATATAGTATGAACTCTTTAGAATTTCGCGCAGTGAAAACGCAATAACATTCTCTTTCAGCAACCAGCTTACAAACACTGTACAAACTGTATTTCTTAATATTTAAAAACTATGAAAATAATTATGATGATATTTCCCTACATTATGCAGTGCTTATTTTGCCATTTGAAAAGGAAGATCCATGTTTGTCAATGGACATGTACTAGTCTGTATTTATATAAAATTGCTGTTCTGTTATGCATACAGTACTTCTAACCATTATATTACAATTAGACCTACCTTAACCCAAAGGAGGTTCACTTCAGGCTCTTTTGTAGCATTGCAAAATTCTAGTAATTGTTTCAAAATGTTCAGTTACCCTGGTAAAATACTTTGTATTCCCTACCATGTCTAAGAATCTGCCAACCAGAATTTCTGGATTGCCTGAGAGTTATTGCAAATTTATCAGAATATTGCAACTCATCCTCCAAATCTAATAATGCTGGTTTTCTAAGTGTAATTCCTGAGGTAATCCAGACAATTATTTATCCACAGCCAGACTTAAGAATTCTGTCAGGAGAGAATTTATGACATAAAAAATAAGAAAAACATTTTGATAAACTATGTGGATTAGTTTGGAAACCTTTGTTATAAAGCTTAGTGAATACAGGCACATACAAAACAACATTTTGTAGATATTTACAAAATCCTAAACAATTTGCAGCAGGGAATGCTAAAAAATGTGATCATGATGTTTGGTTTAATGTTTCAATCAGCCCAGCCCATTTGTCACAGTCCCACACTCAACACTGGTGAATAACACGAACATGTGTTTTGTTTCCAAAAATCAGTATTCAATTCACAGAGTTAATTTAACAACTGAATGAGCTGGTGTATTTTATTTTCAGAGCTACTGTACTACTACAGCTTTACTACGTCTGCCTTCGAGTCATGAATGTTCCGCTTGCTTCCAAGCTGCTTCCATGCTGGCTCTATCCTTTGTGGTTACACGATTTAAGGATGCCCAGGAATTGGTTATCTCTTTAAGATGACAAGATGTAACATGACCTTCTACAAGCTGAGGGAGTCATCAAATATATCTGAGTTGTTGAGTGGAGAGTTTCTAAAAGATCATTGTTATAGATGTTACGCTATGTAATATTATAGTCTGTAGCTTGGTCGCTGTACCAACCAATCAGAAGATTAGCTGATCTGAACCCTGTTGGCGTCTACAATTAATGCTAATGAGTTTATGATTAATCAGCTGTTAAACCATTTAATTTGTAATAAAAAACAACAACCTTGAGGAGAAATTCCACTGTAAGCCGGCAAGCTTAATTTCGCTTTAAAACATTTATTCGTTAAATTATTTAGGAAGGAAATCAAAAATGGAGATATCAATAAAAAAACAAGATTTTTAATTGTGTAGTAACTTAATGTTTGAAATAAATTAATTTAATTTTTAGGTTATTGTCAAATGGTTTTGAATGATGTTCCAGCTCCCTGATAATTCCATCTAGACAAAAATGGCCAGGATCTTAATCACTGAGGATCTAAAGTCTGATCACAGAAACCACAAAAAACTATGTTCTGTTAACAAAGCACAAAGCTGTATTACATTTCAGAACAAGTTAGTTCTACTGTACATGAACCAACAACAAAGAGGCTTGGTAATGTATACGTGTCTGATACAGATGTAAAGATTATTAACACAAAGAACAAAATATCAAGTGATCAAGATTGCCTCAAATCATCTGTTCGGGAAAAAACATGAGGTATCTGTCAAAGACTTAAGTTAGGACGAAGTATCCCAGCTGTTGGTGTGAGGCCCAGGGAAGTACTCCACTAGATCTAGTGTTGTTAGGATTTATGAGGCTTGAAGCTAAAAAAAAATTAAAAAAATCTGGATAGCAGGACAGATATTTGATATCCTCCAGCCTTAGATAGGCTGAGTTGACACGTACTTTACTTTGTGAATAAACTAAAACAGGCATATTTAAATGGGAATAATAAGTTAAAATGAGCTCTAAGCTCAATGCATTGAAATCAATAAAATTTGATTTTTTAATTGGCTGTACAGTTCTTGGTTCTGACCAAAGTGTTTTTTAGAATCCCATCATAATTTGAATGACAGTGGTCTTGATTACTATTATTATTATTTTTTTATATTATGATTATTTGTTAACAGGTTAGATTATTTGTTAACATGGGTATAAAAACAAATTAACCCCCACACATTCTAGCACTGCATTCATTCACTATTATGTCTGAGAAAAAGTGGGATTTCATGGCCGTTCATCAGATGACATTGATCATCGCAGAGACAGAGGAGAACGTGAACATGATGCTTGGTGTCCACATTCCTATCAACACATGGTTTTCATGTCAGATGAGATGTCATGGTGACAGAGATTCATGGGCCAGAGAACACCTGGCTAAGGAGGCAATAACACATCTATACTTGCATGTTCACAGACACATAAGCATTGAAAAACACAACACACACACACGCACACACACAGCTCCAGTAAAGTGGAAAAGACCGATTTTTTTGTTTGTCCATATCAAGTTCCTGCAGGCTCTTTGTGCCATATGGGCATAGAGAGGCAGGGAGGAGGCAATGCAAGGATCAAAGCTAAATTAAAATGATAATGATGCCATCCACTCTGGAGTTAAGTGTATCATGCCCCCCACTCCTCAGCATGCCCTATCTGTATTTTGTAACACCATTAGCAAAGTGCAGGCTAATAGGGTTAGCACGCTAGCACAGGCCAGTGGTGAGGGATTGGGTGACGCTAACAGCCTGAGAGTTTCCACTCCTCTGTAATCAACTTGCAGAGCGGGTTCAATGTTGCTCACGTCATTAGTCAAATGTTTTATAACCCCTAATCGTGAGGGCAAAGGGTCCATTTTTGCCAGGCTTGACTTTCTCTCAAGCTTAAGATTCAAGTATGTGTTCTTATAAAAGCTGGCAATATATATAGTATTATAATCTTTTACGGTGTGAGCTATTTACATTTAACACAATTGCATAGCTCTAGCCTTTCAAACAACCTTTGTAGCATTTTCCAGGCATGTAAATGTACTCTTAGTTATGTAGGAATATTTACTCCGCAATCTTACACCAGGGAGATAATGACTATCAGAACATCGTAGGAACAAGTTGGCATAAAAAACAGCAAACCACTAAATCACAACAAACACCTGATCTTCAAGATATAAACATATAAATCACAATAAACAGTTGGTCTTAATGACATACACCACTAAAAAATAACAAACACCTGGTCTTAATGATATACACAATTAAACTGCAACAAATATCTGGTCTTAATGACATAAACCTCTAAACCACAACAAATACCTGGGGTTAATTACGGTTGCAAAGGGGTGGACATTTTCCCGTAAATTTCCAGAAACTTTCCATGGAACGTTGAGCTTGGGAATTTTGGAACCATTCCAATTTGGAAACTTCAATGGGAATTAATGGGAAATTATGGGAATTAATGGGAATTTACAAGAAATAACTGAAAATGTTGGTTAATTTATACAAACTCCATGTTATACAAACATACATGTAAACATTTTGTTTCGTAATAAGCAGTTTGAGTTATTCATCAGTAGAACTTTGATATTCTTTCATTGAACAACAAAAAAACATGAATGTTGAATAAAATAAACATAATCCCTATGCCCCCCCCACATACATACACACACCCACACCCACACACACATACACACACACACACACATGCAGGACTGTCTTCAACCTGTCTTCAATCAGCTTCAATCTGCTGTAGAATCTTGGATTCTAGAAATGATCTGTGCAGTGGGTGTGGCCTCAATAGCCCTGCAGTTGGCTAAGTAGTAGCCCAAACCATTGACCTTTAGCTTAACATATGAAGGTAGCTAACATGCTGCCTTTGAATTACTATCGTTATATGTGTGCTAAGCTAACCTCAGAACGGTCTATTTTTTCCAGCATATCAAGAGCAAGTGGGCTATACAATTAACACACAAAGGTTAATGGCAAAGAAAATATACTCCCGTATTTTAAAAACTAAATGTTGGGAAGTATGTAGTAGCCTATGCTGATTACTGTGTGTGTGCATGTCATTGATGAATATAGAGAGGACATTCAACTGAAGTTGCATTAAACGTAAAATATGTAATTTTTTGGCCGCTAGGGGTCTCTCAATCAAAACAATAACAAAAGATGTACTTGGATGATGTCGGGAAGTAGCTTGGGATCATGTAATTTGTTGTCGATCTAGCCAATCACCAGCAGAAAAATTTTCACTGACAAGGTAATGTATTGTTAAATATATTATAGATTTATTTCATGTTATGTTTGGCGGTTCCCCAGAAGCTAGAGCAACTAGAGGAGTCAAAGGATATAAACAAAACAAAACGTCCAGTGTCTTCGAATTACATTACAAATTTAGAGAGTTGGAGGAAACATTTAGGATAATGTAAGTACACAACTGAATATATAAAATATAGATAGTGATTTTTTCTTTTTTTAATGCAAAGTACGTCTTTTGTAATTGTTTTGATTGAGAGACCCCTAGCATCTAAAAACTACATATTGTACCTTTAAATCAGGTTGTTTTAACCAAGATGTTTTTTTCAACTACATTTAAGTTCCCTGTTATAGATTAACAGTATTAAACAAGCAATATAAAAAATATCCAGTTTATTCCCATTAATTCCCATTAATTCCCGTTATTTCCCATATATTACCGTCACATGGAAAAATTCCAACTTTGAAAATTTGCAGCATTTTGCAAACCTACTCTTCATGAAATACACCACTAAATGCCAACAAATACCTGAGGGCTATACTACAAAGCAAGTTCAACATCAATTTCCATAGCTGGCTTCACTAAGCCTAACAGCCTCAGTCTGCATAAGAAATGTCACGACAGTGGTGATGTTAAATCAACCCAGGTTTTCCCAATCTGGCGACAAGCGCATTCACATAAAATGGTGTGTGCATCATACGACTAATTGCAAACATGGACAAGTCAACTAGATCTGCATATTTTACTCAAGAGAAGCAAATGATCATTTTAGAGAAATATGAATATAAAATAAGTTGTGTTGTTCATCACTGAGACCGTTGTATAGGAACTCTGTATTTTACACCCAAAAAAGTATAAGAAAAACTTCTGGATGTGCTGTTAAATATGTCAGTGTGACTCGGGAAGACACTTATTTTTAACTACTTCGGAGATATCGACAAACATATTTACACATCTAAGTTGACAAGAATAAGATTATAACCATGGCTTTGTTGACGAGAAAGGTGTTTATCTAAAGGCCGTCTGAATTCCCTTCCACGAAAATCATGCTTACAATGCAAAACTTCAATGTGTTGCACTGGCACCATACGACTCAAGAAGTTGACAAAGATATGTCAGTCACTCCGCTAAGAATCTATATCTTTCATAAAGTTACTCATCAGGGAAAGCTAACGGGTTTTGTCGGTCTCCTAAATAGTCTTGGTTTTCTTAGGAACCCTCTCACTAACCACGCACCAAGCTTCAAGGTATCCTCCCATAATGGTGACGCTATTTTCATTTGAGAATGGATTGGTCAGTAGGCTTTGTTTTTATACGTGCAGCATAAGTTACCATGGCGATGTAACCCAGTAGTAAGTGAACCACCATCGTGATACTGAAAACCCAGTGTTCAACCTGAAGTTAGCTTGATAACCCAAAATCCTTCTTCGAAATATGGGCCACTGGTGTTAATGACATACAGCATTAACTCACAACAAACACCTGGTCTTAATGAAATATTATACATCATTAACTCACAAAAAACACCTGGTCTTAATGATATATTATACATCATTAACTCACAACAAACACCTGGTCTTAATGATATTATACATCATTCAACCACAACAAACACCTGG
Source organism: Umbra pygmaea (assembly GCA_016801145.1). Classification (NCBI taxonomy): domain Eukaryota; kingdom Metazoa; phylum Chordata; class Actinopteri; order Esociformes; family Umbridae; genus Umbra; species Umbra pygmaea. The sequence goes on along the minus strand of JACXGM010011195.1, from coordinate 11,280 downwards.
TTTTAAGGATATATTATATAACACTAACTCACAACAAACACCTGTTCTTAATGATATATTATATAACACTAAATCATAGCACTACATCACAATGAACATCCAGTTGGACCACACATACCTCCCGCAGACTAATTCATTGCACCACTAACTCAAACTAGAATCTCGTAAAAACAAGGAACCTAGAAAAAAATGTGTTGACCTTCTGTGAGGGGACTAATTATACATGGTGAATGTTGTCATGATGGTCAATGATGGATGTTGTCTAAAAAGAAATTCTGAACCACCTAACGTGGACTTTAAGGCTCTAGGACATTTTCTACCCTTATTTTAGACACACACTAGTGACAGAGAGCAACCAGGTGGTTTGATTAACGGTTTAATTTCCACTCAACACCTCCAAGGTATTGATTAAATATATATTTCCTCTAAGCGGGGATGTGTCTGTGCCATTTGTCAATTTGCCATGCGGGTTAAAACACGTTTTTTCTGTTCTCTTCTATGACTATTGCATTTTGATGAATTGCCATTCATTTGTAATAAGTCCCATCAATACTTGATTTATGGTAAGTACATGGATGTTTAGGTATTTTCCCCTGTATTGGGTCTGGTGGTCAGGCTATGGACATTCAGCTCTGTAATTAGACTGCCATTGTCTTCATAGCATGTGTTTCTAGAAAAAATTGGAACACAGTTGATTGAGGTTGAATGCGGAGTATAACCAGCATACCCAGTAAATCACAGTTGATTCAGGTTGCATGCGGAGTATAACCAGCGTACCCGGTGAATCACAGTTGATTGAGGTTGAATGAGGAGTATAACCTGCGTACCCGGTGAATCACAGTTGATTGAGGTTGAATGAGGAGTATAACCAGTGTACCCGGTGAATCATAGTTGATTGAGGTTGAATGCGGAGTATAACCAGCGTACTCTGTGAATCATAGTTGATTGAGGTTGAATGCAGAGTATAACCTGCGTACCCGGTGAATCATAGTTGATTGAGGTTGAATGCGGAGTACAACCAGCGTACCCGGTGAATCACAGTTGATTGAGGTTGAATGTGAAGTATAACCAGCGTACTCTGTGAATCACAGTTGTTTGAGGTTGAATGCAGAGTATAAGCAGCGTACTCTGTGAATCATAGTTGATTGAGGTTGAATGCAGAGTATAACCAGCGTACTCTGTGAATCATAGTTGATTGAGGTTGAATGCAGAGTATAACCTGCGTACCCGGTGAATCATAGTTGATTGAGGTTGAATGCGGAGTATAACCAGTGTACCCGGTGAATCATAGTTGATTGAGGTTGAATGCGGAGTATAACCTGCGTACCCGGTGAATCACAGTTGATTGAGGTTGAATGAGGAGTATAACCAGTGTACCCGGTGAATCATAGTTGATTGAGGTTGAATG
>JACXGM010011194.1:7475-25430 GCA_016801145.1 Umbra pygmaea | reverse complement strand
AACTGTGTGTGTGTGTGTGTGTGTGTGTGTGTGTGTGTGTGTGTGTGTGTGTGTGTGTGTGTGTGTGTGTGTGTGTGTGTGTCAATATCGCATTAGGAGCGGAGAAAGTATTGCAGTCTGCTTAGATCCACACACATTATTCACAGCACAGCACTTTTTAGAACAGACAAGCTATCTCTTGGGCTCAGTTCAGCACAAGGCTCAAGTGAATTGTGTGGGGCCAATCACAAAATGCCGGGTTTGGTAAATAAAAATGTGGAGGTTTGCTTATTTTAAAAAATAAGTGATTATTCTGTAAAAAAAAATTCTGCATCTAAAGGGCTTCTAAAACAACATTATCTGAATCAATGCTTTTTAAGTGACAATTTTGACCTAGACATATATTACATGAACTTTATACAACAAAAGTAGTATGAGCATAATTATTTAAGCTTTATAGCACAAATGAGTGTGTATGCTATAATTTAGGCACCCCTGAACAAATGACGATTCATAGAAGTCAAAATAAGTACACAACCTCTGCAGCAAACAAAATTCCTATATTTCTGCAAATGTTAATGGACATTTACGATTTATTAGCTGAACGTAAGTGATTAAGTAATTTACTCTAAAAAAACACACAAGGCAATTAACAGGTATCTACATTCATTTATATTTATTTCCCAATATTTTACCTTTGCTGCAAAGGATATGTGAACTTCATTTCACATACTATTTGACCAGGGATGCCCAAACTTTTGCTCTGTTTAAGGATCATATGCTTTAATAATAAAAATTAAATAATAATGCATTCAACATATATAGCGCTTTTCTTCCAAGGAACCCAAAGCGCTTTACACAGTGAGGGGGAAAGCCCACCTCATCCACCACCAATGTGTAGCACCCACTTGGGTGATGCACGGCAGCCATTTTGCACCAGAATGCTCACCACACATCAGCTATCAGGTGGAGAGGTGAGTAGTCATATATGCCAATTAGGAAAGGAGGGGGATTATTAGGTGGCCATGATTGAAGTGAGAGGCCTGTTTGGGAATTTGGCCATGACACCGGGGTTAACATCCCTACTCTTACAATAAGTGCCATGGGATTTTTAATGACCACAGAGAGTCAGGACACCAATTTAACGTCCCATCCGAAAGATGGCACCCTACGCAGGGCAGATGTCCCCATCACTGCCCTGGGGCATTGGGAAAGATCTTTAGCCAAGAAGGAAGAGTGCCCCCTACTGGCCCTCCAACACCACTTCCAGCAGCACTGGTCTCCCATCCAGTGACTAACCAGGCCCAACCCTGCTTAGCTTTAGAAGCAAACTAGCAGGGCAATACAGGGCTCTATGCTGCTGTGGATAAGTAGCCACACAATGCCACTTATCATGCATGAACTATGGGTTTGTTTTAGTGGATGATGAGTATGTGAAGCAAACAGGAATACATTTGAAAACCAACAATGGCTTTTTCTGAGGAGGTTGGCATTAAGGGCACAATAGCTAAAGTAGCATTAGCTATATATGTCGATCAAGTGGAGGAATATTTTGGCTTCAAAACTTTATCAAGAGGGATAAAGAGGGAACAATCATGGGAATTGCTGATAATGAGGTTTATGTCACATAAATTATGTAGCTAAGTATATATTTAAGCTGGTAATATAATCTAAAATCAAATAAGTGTGTGTGATAGTTCTGCTAATGTGTCTGTAGCTAGGTATTGTAGCACAATTGTAACTAACTAGTTTCAGCTAATGCTGTGGTTTGATTTGTTAAAGGTCGAATTGCTTTTTTTTAATTAACTAATTGGAAACACCCAAAAAAAGGATATGGCCATATTATTTAGTTAGTGTATTGCAGTAAAGCTGAAACAGGCTATAACCTAGGCTGTATGATCCTACATTGTTTCAGGTCAAGTCCATTATTTTTCCTTTTTGAAAAATAACAACAAAATCAACAACCTGGTTTTAACCAAATTCTATTTGTTTATTCTTCATAATTGAAAGGTTATTGTATTAATTCCATTTTACTATAGCATAATAATTAATTTTTTGTGGCAAGATGCCATAAACAAGTCTTTGACAGATTATCATTCACTTTATTGCTAGAAAGACCATACATATTTAGACTTATTAAGGGTAGACAATTTTGATTTGTGGACCACAGATACATCGCAGAGCTGTCCATTGTGCTTCTGAATCTCTGCAGCTGTTAGTGCTTCATCTGTTTAAATAGTGCAGAACAATAGTTCCCATTCTCAAAGTCATGACAATAAAAAGGTTATCACAAAGGACAGCTACAACCTTTGAAAAGATTAGGATCAAGCTACAGTTTCTTTAGTGAAACATAGGCTAAAACATATGTAAAAAAAACAATTGGTCTTGTCATATTCCTCCTAACCCTGCCTTGTCGGCAGCTCTGCAACTCCTTGGACAGATGCCGGATGGTGAAGGGGCACTCACATGGTTCCTACAACCACATGCTGCTGAGCCATTAGATTTTTACCATTGCTTATCCAACAGAGAAGACTTTAGCTTCAGCTTATGTGTGGAATGATTACATGCACCAACTATACTTCTGTGATTTAACTCACAGGGGCCTATCAAGACACGAGCAGCTGCTAGAGTGCGAAGTTACAATGTATGTTTATCTGACTTGTCTATTCTTATCCCAGTTAGCTAACAGTGCATAATGAGGCTCCATGTTTAAACTAGAATAAATACTGTTATAACTTTGATTTTTGAGTTGATTAACTATAACATCTGGTCTTTATATCACTGGTATGCTTTACAATAGCATTTACAGAGAAACTCAGTAATATCTGGCTTGGGTCATTTAAACCCTCTGTGGATCCACTGTCTTCTTACTATTGCTCAAATATGACATACAGAAAAGCCCCTTTAGAAAAATTCTCACTGTCAACACGCACGCACGCACGCACGCACGCACGCACGCACACACGCACGCACACACGCACACACGCACACACGCACACACACGCACACACACACACACACACGCACACACACGCACACACACACACACACACACACACACACACACACACACACACACACACACACACACACACAGTACAGCCCAACTGCTGTTTTAGTGCTAATCATTTCATGCACATTTTTTAATAAAGAATAAATACCTAAAAATTATTTGAATGGAATATCTTTATAAATATTTAATGTTGGTTGCTGATCAGCCTATATATAAAAAATGGAAAATGGGGTACATGGCTATTTCTACAATTGTATTTTGGGATGCAGCATTTCTTTGCGGCCATATTGCACGACGGTCTACCGTCCAACAGAGCTCCTTCGACTCATGTGACTCATCGCCGTTGAATTCCAGTTGATGACATCACGATGCACGCTCTTCTAGTTGTCTGCTCCAGCCGCAAAAGTACACTTAGCAAAAACAGGAGCATCGCCCCTTTAAACAAAGGCAATAGATGAAGCAGGCTATACCCTACGTTTTGGAAACTCTGTGATGAGGATACATTATGCAATGGCAACCTTAAACGGCAAGCGAAGCGGCGCTCTGACACATACAGTAGCGTTTCCACACCTCTCTTTCTGTATAATGCTCTCTGTGTTTGTGTTGTTGTGTGAACTCAGAGTTAAACGGATGGCTACAGTTTCCGCTATGAGGCAACCAGCAGCCCTTCAAAGGTAATGATGGAGGGATGCAGCCATTCAGTCTAAGCGAGTGCCAAGAGACATATTCTTACACACATACACATCTTTGCTAATTAAACTAACACAGATGTGCACACATTAACACGCATACACACACACGCATGTCTGATGCTGGCTTCTCCCACCCCCACCATCACCACCCGACCCCCGACAGCTCGAGTGGAGCCCGCAAATGATCCTTCCATCTGTAGAGCGCGACCATCCGCTCACCTATGGCAGGCCCGTGTGTCTGTGTGTGCACCACAGCTGAGCCTCCTCCGTTCGATAAAACACACAAATGCACCTGCCCAGACACGCACACGCACACAGAACGCACACGATTCAAGCCTGAACCGCCCTCGGCACACTTACCGCCTCCGAGTCTTCAAATCCATGCAGGTACAAATTGTCATACATGGAGGTCTGCTATTTCCAAAAGCACCTCTAGAAGAATAGAAGGAAGGGAAAAAAAGCTGGAGAGCGGAGGTGGCTGTGATGGAGGAGGGGGAGCATGAGGGGGAGGAGGGAGCCTCCACAGAACAAGGGATGGATGGGGGATGACGATCCCCTCTCTCTTCACACTAAAAAAATCCTTTCTGCTGATAGAGGAGGAGGAAAAAGGAGGTAGCAGTGCAGGCCGGCGCTTGGTTTCCCCTAGGCCTGCTGGCTGGATGGTTGTGAGTTAGCCCCCGAGCCTGGATGCTACTGGCTCACATTATAAGGCAGAGAGGCTCTCCCTGGAGGCAGCCCAATCCTGGCATTTCATCAACCCTTCCAAACGCACCGAGCGGAGCAGCATAGACGATCTTTCCTCAGTATCAGTAGCCGATGACAGAGCCAGTGTGCAGCAAGCCGATTGGCTGGCGAGCCCTCCACTCAGCTTGGAGGCACAAGCACTCTTTCCTTGACTGGGGGAGTGTGGGGGAGAGTGTGGGGAGAGGGGTATGACTATGCTGGGAGCTGCAGACCTCACTGTCTGTAATCTGTTATCTATCCTCTCTATTAGTTAAATAGAAAACAATGTAATGTGTATATATAGTTATTCAGTCATAATGTGCGTTACAACTAATATTGTCTGTTATGGGGTATTGTAGAAAAATAATTACATCATTCTGATCATCATATCATTTTTTAAGATTGATCAATTAGCTCAGTTTCTAATAGAGAATAATGCCACACAATCTACTGCAGTTTCTAATGGAAAACAAATGCATAAACTTTGGCCTCTAGAGGGATAATTTTTAGAATACTGAAATAAAAGAAATGATTTGCTTCATACATGAAGAAAAGAAGATCATGAGTGTTGCCAGCCCTCCTTGTTGAGGACTAGTGCATGCTTTTGCTCCACCCCTACATCAATATGCTAACCAGTTGTTCAGCAGGACCTTTAATAGCTGCTTTAGGGTAAGTTTGAAAGAAAAACGGCACATCCAGTGCCTCTACTTGCAGTTAGGAGAAGGGCTGGCCAGTGTCTGCAAATACCCATTATTGATAACTACCTCAGATCAGGAATTCATGTTTGATTGGATGGCTGACTGGTTTCCATGTCAGCTGTGCTCTTTGGTTTTCCCACCATTTAGGTTAGATTATTATCTTAACCTACTGTAGAATGTGTCAAAGCCAAATTTATGGTTGAATGCAAAATATAATTTGATTTAAACTGGGAAGTTTAAAATGAAATTGTTAAATAATAATATTAATAACACATAAATACAAAATGGTTTAGAACCAGAAGATTGATCTGCTTTGTGTGTGTGCTTTCTTGCTATTTTTATTTAACCACCAATTAACCACCTTGTTTTTAAGCCCACTGCATAGAATCGCCGAGCCATGTCAATAAGAATTTCTCTGCATAGGATGATGTATGTTGTTCAATGCATATGATAAATAAACCACTTTGACTTTGACTTTGACACATTCTTATTTCCAACAACAAACTGGGAGCAATCAAGATTAACTTTCTGAATCCTAGAATGTGGTCTATCTGACCTTATTCCATACACAGATATGTATATAAGTGCCTAGGTTTCAGCAAACAATAGCACCACCTAGCTTCTATGCATTTGGCACCCATATATTCAGTCTGATCAGATCTCTATTCAATCAGTGAATGAGGAAACTGAAAATATTTCCCTGTAGATAAATTTGATGAAGAAAGAAAAAAAATTAGGTGATAAAAAATAAATATTAAAGGTCATTTTACCATATGTAAAATACATTTTTTTTTCATATTTTCCCTAGATCTAAGGTCAACATCCATTTGAGTTAATTGGTTGAGTTTTCATCTAAATTGAGAAATAAAATAAAAATGTAATCATGAAAAAATCCCAGAAACAACTTCCATAACGTAAATCTCTCTTTTTTTGCTTTCAAAAGTTGTTTGCGGATTACCCTGTAAATCCTACAGAGGCTCATACAATTGACCAGCAGCATCTGGGTTTTGGGTCTAAAATATTGTAGTCTTGCCTCATTGTGCTTCCACAACACCTTGAGTGCATGTGACCTTAATCTTGGTAAGACTGGGATTGCATATAATTGTACACAACAGTTGTTGCCCAGTGCGTGGAACCTACAGTACCTGTCTGAGAATAAAGCTGGTGGAGGTGGTGCTCCCATCAGACCTCTTCAATCGGCTCCTCCTGGAGTAGGTGCCTCTATTCACCTGTAAGGGTTTAGACCAGCACAACCATGTTACCTACTTCTTCTCAATCTAGCCACTACAAGAAAGTATAAAAACGTACAGTATGCAATCACTTCTGCCCATTTTTTTATGGAATGACGATGTAAAACATGAAGAGAAGCAAAAAAACAGGGAAAACTTGAGCTTCTAAGGAAAAAAGTTATCTGTTACCCCCCACATAGACCAAACCTCTAATGGTGATATGACAATCACTGGCCACATTGTCTCTTACTATCCAGACACAGCAGTCACAAGTAGTACTGTGTATCACTCGACGTTCTGTATCACCAGTAATAGTGTATCACAAGTAGTACTGTGTATCACTCGACGTTCTGTATAACCAGTAGTACTGTATCACTAGTAGTACTGTGTATCACTCGTCGTTCTGTATCACCAGTAGCACTGTATCACTAGTAGTACTGTAACACAAGAAGTACTGTGTATCACTCGTGGTTCTGTATCACCAGTATCACTGTATCACTCATAGTACTGTATCACAAGTAGTACTGTGTATCACTCCACGTTCTGTATAACCAGTAGTACTGTATCACTAGTAGTACTGTGTATCACTCGTCGTTCTGTATCACCAGTAGCACTGTATCACTAGTAGTACTGTATCACCAGTAGTACTGTGTATCACCAGTAGCACTGTATTACTAGTAGTACTGTATCACAATAAGCACTGTGTATCACTCGTCGTTCTGTATCACCAGTAGCACTGTATCACTTGTAGTACTGTATCACAAGTAGTACTGTGTATCACTCGTGGTTCTGCATCACCAGTAGCACTGTATCACTCGTAGTACTGTATCACAAGTAGTATTGTATATCACTCGTCGTTGTGTATCACCAGTAGTACTGTATCAATAGTAGTACTACCAATTTTGTGTAGGATTTAGATATTTCCATGATAAAGGCAGCAAGAGGGAAAATCTTTTGATTTGTCCTTGAGCAAGATGATAAATCTTTTTCAATTGTTCCCCAGGTGCTCAATTGCAATGTGGCAGACCCCTGCCTCTTTATTAATTGAGGGGTTGCATTAATGCAAAAGTCACATCTTGGGTAGACTTCATGACTGAATGAATTATATTTAAACAAATGATCTATGAACATTGCAAAATGCTGATGACTTTGACAGGTTTTCTTTTAATTCACACTTTTGAATTAGGTAATTTGGGGGAAATTGCTTGCATTCTGCTAATCCTATTTATTAAACTTTCCCCTCTTTCACACTTTCATTAGTGAGTCTCTAAAATGGCCAAATATAGCCCTTTGAACCTCTAAGGGTTAGGTTAATTATCTAGCAGTGATTTGCTCCAGTTATGGACAAGTCTCCAGAGTTAATGACAATTTCACTTAGCATTAAAATATCAGAACCTACTTTCCCTTACTAATTTATCAAATAGGGCCATCTTAACTGGGTCATTGTAGTCACTGGGTGTCCCTTTGTCTTCTTGCTGTAGCGTGGCCATATGTAATTAATTAAAAATACATGTTGAAACCATAGTCTAGCATGAATACATTGCCTAAGCTATAGGGAAATAAATGTAATGTTCAACAAAAATAAGTGATTTTGGGGAAAATAAATAAAGCATGCTTTCAATTCTTATAAAAAATTACAGTGATTCGTTAATTGGCATAATCATTTATTAATCCTAGATTATATATGTTATACATTCTATTAAATCATTTTTTAGCATAGTCAAATATTGAAATAACCTAGGCTACTGCATGAGACTTGCTTTTTAGAAAATAATAAATCAAGAATTAAAAGTGAGGCATTTGTTCTGGAAAAAACTGTTAGAAGAGCAATTGACATCTTCTCCTTTCAGCATGACCTACCTGAAAGCTGGTGGCTTGGATGCCCTCGCCAATCTTGTTCCGAATGTAGATGTGTCGAGATTGCATTTCGGCCAAAACATCGGTCCAAATGGGTGGTTGCTGCCTCTCTGGCCCAGCCCAGTGGAAGTGTGGTGGAGTGTAGTGTACTTGCTCCAGCTTCAAACCGCTACAATAGCCTCAGAAAAACTATTAGATCAATACGGAGTGCCTTCCCACAGCTCTCTGACTTGTGACAGGTGCTCACGGCGCGCGCGCACCTCAAATGCTGCTTGTTGGCGCCAATGCCGCTCACTGGAGCCTCGTGCTCTACGACACTTCTGAAACAGGATCACACTTCACTTTCACAAAACAAAAATGTCGTGAAGCGTATTTTGTGATGTAATCCCTGTTGGTTTGTTCTGGTGGCTTTTTTTCATGATAGGGTTGGGAGATATTATGTGTAGTCGAAGTAATCTATTTTAGATAGTCACACTCATGCTGTTTCAATCACCTGCCTCTTGGTTTGAGTTGTGGAGAAGAAAAATTAACAAAAGCTAGATTAAAGTAGCCTACCTTTAGCAAATTCACAGTTCAACATACAGTCGTATGCAAAGGTTTAGGCACCCCTTCTATGGGGTTTGCCATGATTTTAATTTATAAATAGTTGTGTGTTTGGATCAGCAATTTCATTTTGATCTATCAAATAACTGAAGGACACAGCAATATTTCAGTAGTGAAATTAGGTTTATTGGATGAACAGAACATGTGCAATATGCATCAAAACGACATTAGACAGGTGCACAGATGTGGGCACCATAAGAGAAATATCACATCAATATTTAGTTGAGCATCCTTAAGCAGATATAACAGCCTCTCAACGCTTTCTATAGCCTGTAATGTCTGGATTCTGGATGAAGGTATTTTGGACCATTCCCCCTTTGCAATCATCTCCAGTTCAGTTAGGTTTGATGATTTACCGAGCATGGACAGCCCGCTTCAAATCACCCCACAGATTTTCAATGATATTCAGGTCTGGGGACTGGGATGGCCATTCCAGAACATTTTACTAAATGCCAGAGTAGATTCTGAGTAGTGTTTTGGGTCATTGTCTTGTAACAATTTTGTGACTGATTCCTCTACATTATTCTCAAGTATCTGCTGACATTGAGTGGAATCCATGTGACCCTCAACTTTAACAAGATTGCCAGTACCGGCAGTGACCGCAAAGCCCCATAGCATGATGGAAGTGGAACCTTCACCAAATTTCACTGTGGGTAGCAAGTGTTTATCTTGGAACACTGTGTTCTTTTGCCGCCATGCATAAGGCCCCTTGTTATGACCAAATTACTCCATCTTTGTTTCATCAGTCCACAGCATCTTCTTCCAAAAAAACACGCTCTTTTTGTAGCGTGTGTGTAGAAAAGAGTTCTTCCACATCACTCTTCCGTACAGCTTCTCCTTGTGCAAAGTGCGCCGAATTGTTGAACGATGCACAGTGACACCACCTGCAGCAAGATGATGTTGTAGGTCTTTGGAGGTGGTCTGCAAGCGGTTTTTGACCATTCTCACAATCCTTCGCCTTTGCCTCTCCAATATTTTACTTGGCCTGCCACTTCTGGCCTTAACAAGAACTGTTACTGTGGTCTTCCATTTCCTCACTATGTTCCACACAGTGAACACTGATGGCTTAAACCTCTGCAATAGCTTTTTGTAGCCTTCCCCTAAACCATGATGTTGAACAATCTTTGTTTTCAGTACATTTGAGAGTTGTTTAGAGCCCCCATGTTGCCACTCTTCAGAGGAGAGTCAAAGAGAACAACAACTTGCAATTGGCCACCTTAAATATGTTTTCTCATGATTGGATGCACCTGTCTATGAAGTTCAAGTCTTAATGAGCTCATCAAACCAATTGTGTGTTCCAATTAATCAGTGCCCAAATTTATGCACCTGTCTAATTTCATTTTGATGCATTTTGCTCATTTTCTGTTAATCCAATATACCTCAGTTGACTACCAAAATATTACTGTGTCCTTCAGATATTTGATGAATCAAAATGAAATTACTGATCCAAACACACAATTATATATAAATGAAAATAATGGAAATTAGGGGTGTCAGGGGTGTCTAAACCTTTGCATAGGACTGCTCGATTATGGGAAAAAACATTATCACGATTATTTTAGTCAATATTGAAATCACGATTATTTAAATCGATTACTCATTGATTTTGGAAATTTGCATTTGTTGATTTTGAAAAACAGTGAACATAATCTGACGTCAGGAGCGTTTTCTGACTTTGTTGAGGGTGACCAGCACACACAGTTCATTTGAATGTTTGGATTTGATTAGACAGCAATGTCTTTTAATTATATTTGCTAATAAGTTATTTATATTTATTATATAAATTAACTTCTAAACGTATCTTATTTTCTATTTTGCATGCAGGTTTTTCATGTGCGTATGATCACTGTGCTTAATTGAGTCTGCTGTAGAATCCCAAACAGCAGTTCAAACAAACTACTGAATAGAAGTAACACAAAGCCTGGCTCTTCAGTCGGTAGAATAACTGTTCAAAAGTAATACATGGCTCTACACTACACCTGTGCTAATGAAAACAAGAACAAGAATGTAACTGCTCCACCTCGTTGCTTCGGTACTGACATGTGCAATCTAGAAATATGTTTCAGTAAACAACGCTGCAAGTACACAAATAAAATATCCTAAACAAGACTAAAATAGGCAAAGCTGATAAGCTAACTAACAAAATTACCTGCGTTGCTGTAAGGTAAACTCATATGGAACTGCTGCAATCACCTTGCTGTAATATATAAAATACTGTAGACCATAGATCAATACTCTGCCTTTGTCGCATTTCTCATATAACACACGCAGAGCAACTCTGGTAAAGTGGTGGTGAGATGGCAAATTATAACACTTATCGAAAGTATGCAACAACATTCTAGAGCGGTCATTCTCAAGTGTGCTAATGGGGCACACATCTTTGGCTAAAAGTATGCAACGGCATGCCGCATGTGTTATTTTTTTGTGCTTGCGCGCACAATGGATATGGAGTTACACTGTGAAATGCGTCTTTAATAGACGACTGAGTTTCGCTTTCAGTTTCAGGAGGGACAAAAGTGCGCTTGAGTGTCATTCAAACAGAAGACAAAAATAACAGTTCTTAGAAAATGCGATGTACATAATAATCGTTTTTTCTTGATTACACTGTTTTTGTGATCGTTAGGAGCTGAAATTGAAATCGCGATCAAAATCTGATTAATTGCACAGCCCTACCTTTGCATACGACTGTTTACAATCTTCCCAGCTCTGCAGATTTGGAGTTAATTCTAGGCAAATGTTGCAATTCGTCAGCCATTCCTGTGCCTGTGACCAGAAACATGCTACATATGGACAATACCAAAACAACTGATCTATTGCAAAGCAATACTTGGTGAGTTGAAAAATCATAGTCAATCGACCAATAATATAATTATTATTTTAGCATTTTTTTATCTTTAACCCACTATTGGTGGAATCAATGAGAATAGAAAGATTCCATACTTGCAGTGCCTTGCGAAAGTATTTGGCCCCCTTGAACTTTTCGACCTTTTGCCACATTTCAGGCTTCAAACATAAAGATATGAAACTGTAATTTTTTGTGAAGAATCAACAACAAGTAGGACACAATCATGAAGTGAAACAAAATTTAAGTTAATAGTTTGTAGCGCCACCTTTTGCTGCGATTACAGCTGTAAGTCGCTTGGGGTATGTCTCTATCAGTTTTGCAATGTGGCAAAAGGTTGAAATGTTCAAGGGGGCCGAATACTTACGCAAGGCACTGTATGTGAAGCATCACAGTACAGTTGAAAAATATATGGCAGAAAAAACATTTGGCTAGGGCTAAGAGATAGATGGGAGGAGATAATCATAATTAAAGGGTGGGACAAATAACAACAACATCTTTAAAAGGCATGTAGTTTCAGAACTATTGTGAATTAGTGCATTTAGAAATAGGTGGTAATTAGATAAACTGGATGATATTAGAAATAACGAAAGGATTAAAACAAATAAAGAGTAACCAAGGTAAAAAGGTTTGTGTCTGTGAAAATATATAATACATTAAAGCTAGAAATAAAAGTAAAAAATCCTAATGTTAATTAGGTAAATTAAATGGGGTGAACAATGTTTAGGAGGGGAAATAAATGAAGCAATATTAAAATACAAAAAAATGAGGGATGGAAACAATATTCCATCTGTAAAACTAAAGCTGATCCTACCCGCTAAAATAAAAAAATAAAAAGATGGGGTAACCAGCATCTTTTAGAACAATGTGTAATTGCTGACACAAAAAAGGTATGTGGATCATGACCATGCAAATGAATTATGAAGAAAAATAAATGGCTATGGTTTACTCTTCTTTATTATTTGATGAAAACCTTCTTGTAATTTCAATGGGTACAGGCCCAAAGTTTGAAAAGCACTTATCTAGCTATGGCAGAAATGTCTGAATTCTTTAGTATGAGAGCTTTCTTATTTGAAAATGATTGTTTGTTTTGGTTGCAACGTTGGGAAAATGGCGTTGGAACGTGGAAGGCCAAACCCTGCCTTTTTTGGACTACAAAAAGAATGACTCAAAATGTGTACATGTGTTGTATCTGCACTATTTTGCCAGAGGAGGGCAGTAATACAAAGATAATTTGTTTTGAGATCACTAAATGTGTTCCATGACTGACTCCCATGTGTCTTTGTTCTCATTAGAGGGCAGTAGAGTGTGGGCAAATTCGAGAGTGCATCTATAGGTTATAGAGAAATTGCTAATTACCTTTGTAATTTTTACAACATCAAAACAGGCCAATGAATCACAGCCTAAAATGAGTAGCTGGTTGAACTGCCAGCATAATGCTGAGTCTGCTACAGGCAACTGGTCAGATCCCAATAGGTCATTTTAGCGAGTCAGCAAAAGTGTCTGTTTCTCTCGGATGCTTATTGTTGAGCCTACTATACATACAAATACTTCCCAAAAGATGGTCTCATTTTGTCCTTAGTATTCCTGTACAATGACAAGAATGGAAAAGTCCACAAAAAGTGAGCTAGGGCCACACTTTCAAATATCTTGCTTGCTTTCTAAAGCTCTAATGTGATCGGAAACATTAATAACTTGCATGGACTCCAGTGCTTTAATGATAGCGCTAGCAATATTACTCCTCTCTGTCTGAATTTGAGTGTGTCATCTATCTCTGCACTTTTGACAGGGTCATGTCCTTTTTCTCTCAGAATAAGAATAGAACTACAATACAGCATGTCTTATTGAAGGTATGGTGATAACCAAGGTCTGTAATTTCAGCTGCCTGACCGCACACCTTTGTTTGGTAGGATCAGATATTATGTAACATATTGTGCCTTTAAATAAGTGTGTCGGGGTGAGCAGACCTGACAGGTCCCTTTTATGTCTTATTTAGTGTGATGATGACTGACTCTGTATTATTTATATTCATACTGTCAGCTGTTTGTCAGAAGGGCACTCAAGCTGAACTTGGTCTGCCTTTCACTGACTGACAAGAATGGTTTGTTTTTCTAAGGTATTTTTAGACATAGGGTGAAATGTCTGCACTTTGCATTTATTCTGACTTTAGAAGTGCCAAATAAAAACGGAGTTTAGTAGAAAATGTCAAGCCATTTTTCAAATTAATTCTGAGTCGCTTTATTTAACTGTCTAGAACAGTTGATAGTCAATATTGGTCCTTTAAGTTTAAGTATCATAAAGCTTGACATACCAAACCAATGGTGCAATAAAATAGAGTTCCATTAGCCAGGGCTTTCACTCTATGAAAAAGGCATACCTTCTCTAAATGAGAATACAAAAGAGAACACAAATTTGGCAGTAGGTTAATATGACTTGCCAACATTTTTCTTATCCCAAATGTATGTTGGACAAAATTTATATTAATTTAAGAAGAAAAGGGAATTCAATTTAGTCATTAAGTATCCCATTCTCCGCTACCCTAGATTTCCATCCCCAACATCACTCAAGAGCATGAAACAGAGAAAGGTGCAGTCCTTCCAGGGAGCTTGGTCTGAGCTCACCTGAGTAGTCAAGGGCTTCTGGGACCATCCAGTTTACTTTGAAATGTCCTTTTTTACCCACCCTAAAGAATTGATGTAATAGTACAAAGTGTCTTTAAAATTGCAGGCTAAAAACACTGTGACATACATTTTATATGGTGCTTTTAAATCAGACCATTTATTCTCGCTCAATGTTGAAAATCTTTCAGATGTCCATTCATTGTTAGAAAAGCTTGGGGAAATTGCTGGAGCTGAGACTGAAGATGTACTGTCACGGTTTTGTGTGCAGGAGTCAGATGCAGGAGACAGAATGAGCAAAAACACAGTTCTTATTGATGGTACAATTCTTCTTAGTAGAGAAAGCAAAAAGGCACTGGCCTGGGGAAACAGACTATTTAAAGATAGTAGTCACAAACGTAACCAGCAAACGTGGCTACATTAAGCTTCAAAATCTATTACCTTTGGGGAAAAGGGAGTATATATAGTACACATGAGGGCAATCAACACAAGACAGGTGTGTAATTGGGAATGGTGATCTCAGAACACCAGAGATGATGAACGCTGGAGCTGATGTGCACTAGCAGGGGGAGTTCCAGACCATGGAGAGGGAGTTGTTACATGTAAACATGAACATCTGCATTGTCATACTCTGCTGTCACTGCAGGTAAAGTTTTATATTGGATGTCTTAATAACCTAATTCTATTTTTTATATAATTAATTCAGTTTTTATAATATATCACAAATAATTATGTCATTTTGCTTTAAATAATAATAATAATAACAATACGAAACCTATAGCTAGCTACTGTACATAAACTAATAAGGTCTGGACTACTGTAACAGTGGAATGTTTGGGTGGATTTATAGTTGCAGTCTGTGACAAAATCATGTTTTAAACCTCCCATTGTTACCTGGATTTGTAAAGCTGTCATGAAATGTGAGGTCTTTTATGTTTCGTGCCATGTTTGTTATGTATTAAGTAAAATTTAATATGTTTGTGTATATGTTTTTTTAGGCGCTGACCTCTGGGCGCTG
The DNA here is from genome assembly GCA_016801145.1 of Umbra pygmaea. Taxonomy (NCBI): domain Eukaryota; kingdom Metazoa; phylum Chordata; class Actinopteri; order Esociformes; family Umbridae; genus Umbra; species Umbra pygmaea. Next base: position 10,158 of record JACXGM010011194.1, on the reverse strand, counting down.
GAAGAGCGGTAGGCACTTGGTTACTCATTGTGCATGAATGGTGCACTAGCTAACTATCTGCGCCGGTGTGTAATGAGTAATCAAGATGCCTATTTAATCCCAGCATTCCGGAGGTTCGACGCGCGTTATTGTGAGTGACTACTCCTGTCATCACCCATTTGTGTTGTGCTGTTTTCTACATCGTAAGAACATACATTTTTGATTGAGCCTTCACCTCGTTATGTGTCATACAATATGTATGTGTCATTGTCAGAACCAGGCGTACGCTATGTATATTACTTTCGCGTCAGGTCCATGTTAGAGCACTGTTCCAATGTACGTTTTATTCAGCAGTTCCAATGCAGTCCATCATCTTCACTCATGTTCATTAAACATCACGGATGCTCCTCCCTGTTCTGGTCTCCATTTCTCTCCTCACTACAACATCCAAGTGTGACATAAGCTAATGATATGACTAATAATAATAATTTATAGCATTTGTAAAGCAATTTTCATTATAGGAGAATAATCTGAAAGTGCATAAAATAAACAAATATAATAATATTAATAATAAACGATGTACATAATCTTGAAAGTCCAAGTTTAATTTGGATGGTTTTGATGACATGGATCAGAAATCATGACCCAGAGCACAAATGCATGATGTAGCACACAATCTTCAGGGACCCCTTTTGGCTCAATAGCGCCACATTTACAACTAGTGGCCAAATTTGCAGACTGCATCCTTAAGCAGAGGGAGGGGTTCCTCAACCCGGGGAGATGAGCTAGTAATATGTTTGCATGCAGGCGCAACAGTTCACTGTCTATTTAGGCACCTCACTATTCCCACTCTCTAAAGGTTATCTGCAACCTCTTACAGTTGTAAACTGTATATCTTGCTAAGGAGACAACAGATTACATCCAGGCAAGGACTGTGGTGGATGGGTAGGATGTTAATCAGCGATGCTTGGTCTCCCATGCTCCAGCAACAAACTCCTAGTGGTAGGTTGAGATCCTGTAAGCTGTATTGCAGTTGCAGGCCGTAGAATGTTCAAGATACTATGTTCTGGCAATTACTTTCTGGTTTGAACCCGTAGTTTGATAAGAAGCAGAACAACATGGCCAGACATGAATTGCAATGGTTGGTTGGACACCAGTGGAATTTTAGAACCCCTGTTTTAGTTTGACTGAAGTTCTGCATGTGAATGGTCTGATCTTATCATCTGAGAAAGTGAGAGCAAGGAATTTCTCAGTCCCTGCATCACATGCTGATGAGGGGATGCGAGCAGCAATACAAAGGCAGTGCTTTGTTGAATCTATGAGGAACTCAGGGCACTCTATCACTCTGCCTTCCAGGAGCATGTAGTGTGAATGGCCTTTTTAGCTCATTAATCAACCCTTCAAATGTATTTCATAAAGCCATATTTACAACAGCAGTTGTCACAACGTGCTTTGACAGATACTAGTGGTGGGGGGAAAAATCGATTCTGTTCAGTATTGCGATTTTTTGCGCACGCAATTATATCGATACCAAAGCGCAAAGTATTGCAATATTTAATTATAAAATTATCTGTTTTACTTTCGGGTTTTCTCCATTGGTTTTCTCATTTGCGTATTACATCCACAAGGTGGCGCTTGTTCTGCTGCTTTGTTGTCGTGCATTCAACAGCAAATTCGAATGAAAAGGGCTTCACGGTCACAACCGGTTGTACACAACGCGCAGTCTTCTTTCAACTCGAAAGTGTGGGTAAGTTTTGGTTTGGAATGCCAATATTCCCAAATGGATTTTCGTTTATGACCTTGCAGCCAAACGGACTGGACTGTTTATTTTTATCAATTTTAGTGAAGCTCTAAATTACTCTTATTTATGATTACTCTCAGGTTCGTGTTACTCTATTGTATTAACCTATTGACGCCTAAAACGCCTGCTAAAAACGCCTATAAAAACCTATGTTATTCTAGGATGAATATCCTTCTCCTGAGGGTTTTCTGAACAAATACTAAGAATTAATAACGTCTACCGAAACCTAAGCCTCTGTAGCACATAGAAACATAAAATATAATTAACTTTAAAGGTAAGAATCACAGGTTATGTTATTTATTCATTTTGCCAGTATTTTATTACTATGTATTATGCTTGTTATTCATTATGCCAGTATTGTATTTATATATTAGCTACAATAATGTTATGTTTTATTATCATCATTATCAACAATCATCACCATAATTATATTACTATTTATTATGCTATTTATTCATATGTTCGTTGTACCGATTAGTTTCCGTCACCAACAGGTCTTAAAGCTCATCGGTATAAGTACGGTTTGTGGGTGAACTGCTTTGCCGTGCGCGTCAGATAATCCTCTCCCACCTCCCTCCGAACTCCTTACTATCTTCCAACTCAATGCCGTCGCTGTCAAAATCCTCTGTTGTAGCCATTTTCAAAAACAAATGCACGTCTATGTCTGATTGATGTGATTTTCAGTGAACGACGGTACATTTGGATGGTTACGTCGTCTTTAAAATCTCCACATGAAACATCTCATGTGTATTTGAATCAATAACAGTGCATTCTATGCTGCACGCATCATAAAAAGGTTGACAAATACAAATTGCTGCGTCGCGCAGCAGCCGGCAGGAGGTTCTGAGTTGCACAGTGCAGTAAACGGCGGGAGACGTAATGTTTCTCCGCGCAGTATCCGTC
>JACXGM010011193.1:0-25332 GCA_016801145.1 Umbra pygmaea | reverse complement strand
ACACTACCACACACCTGTAAGAATAGAAACCACAAACACTACCACACACCTGTAAGAATAGAAACCACAAACACTACCACACACATGTAAGAATAGAAACCACAAACACTACCACACACATGTAAGAATATAAACAACACACTACCACACTCCTGTAAGAATATTCTGTAAACCACAAACACTACCACACACATGTGAGAATAGAAACCACAAACAGTACCACACACCTGTAAGAATAGAAACCACACACTACCACAATCTTGTAAGAATATAAACCACAAACACTACCACACGCAAGAATAGACACCACAAACACTACCACACACCTGTAAGAATATAAACCACAAACACTACCACACACCTGTAAGAATATAAACCACAAACACTACCACACACCTGTAAGAATATAAACCACAAACACTACCACACACCTGTAAGAATAGACACCACAAACACTACCACACAGCTGTAAGAATAGAAACCACAAACACTCACAGAGCTGATGTTACTTTGTATCTACTGTGTTTATAAGGACCTTCTGTCATTGTATTAAAGGAAATAACAGAAAAAGTAAAAATAACAGAAAAAGTACTTGTAATTTGTCACCAGTACTTTTCACAGTTTTTTCATGGATATTTTTACAGTGTATCACAGACCAGTTGGAATATATCAAAATAACTTCCTGCTTTCTTCTGTAGAGATGTAACAGGAGTCCCAGAGTAGGACTCCTGTTCCATATGAACTGTGAGACGGACTCATAAATGTATACAATACTGTGTTTCTGTTTAATATATTCCAGTGCGTATGCACTGTTGATTTATGTTATATTGAAGACAATTGTGAAGGTTCTTTTGTGTGCTGTGTAGCGCCTTCCTCTCTTTCACCTGGTACATATGTACATAATCGTTGTGCTACTTGCTACAAGCGTACCCTGCAACTGCATATAGAGTGTATCTCCCGAAACTGCTACAGTGTATTAAATATAAACCAACCATTCATCCACCTGCTCGGTCTCTCTCTCTCTACAATACACACCGCCATAACGTGACAGGAGAAGTAATGGGTTAACGTAATGTTCCCGTTTTTCCTATTAATTTCTTCAAATGTACATCTTCTCAACCAGCGCAACTTTGACAAGCTCCCTCTTGGTAAAATAGTATTGTAGTAAGTTTTTTATTTTACTATTTGGCATTAAATAAACTTCTGCATGCTGTGAATCATTTTTGCAAACAGTCCAATTTTTGATATGCAGAATCTTACCAGACAGTATCTTACCTGCTTCTTCTCTCTTCATAGCCATAAAATGTAAAAACGTATCTGATATTTGTACTGTAAAATATTTCAGAACTTTCTGTTAGAATGGCAACTATGTCACTGATTTATAGGCCTACTTTCTCAGTTGTCATGACAATAATGTGTTATATTCACTCAACATAAAAAGTTATTACCAATCAATCTAATGTATTTCATAAAGCACTTTTTAAAACAACAGTTGTCAAGTGCTTTGACAGATACCTGGTCTAAAAACCCCAAGAGCAAGCAAGAACAAATGATGCAAAGTGGCTAGGTAAAACTCCTTAGTAGGTGGGACCTAGGAAGAAACCTAGAGAGGCCGGACGCAAGGGGGTGGCCAGTCCTCTTCTGGCTGTACCAAGTGGGGAACCTGAAGGTACACAGCCCATTGTAACCTTCTGCGTTTAGTGTTGATGGGCATTCAAGGCTTCATTACTGTTCAAGCAGCAGGATCAAGCTGTCAACACAAACTCAGACTTTACTTTGCAAATAAAAACAGTCACTGATATTTGACATATAGCAATGCATTTAAAAAATGACTTTCATTTGGAAATAAAAATATTACTGCTGCCAGCACAAAGAAGATTTCTGCTGCTGGAAGAAACAAAATTAAGTCTTGAATGTCCATCATAAATTTATTTTAAATGAATTGCATGTGTCAAATATCAGTGACAGCTTTTAAGTAAATTCTGAGTTTGTGTTGACAGCTTGATCCTGCTGCTTGAAGAACAGTAATGAAGCATTGAATGCCCATCACTAGCATTTACTTCGCACTTTACAGTGCCAAGTCTGGCTGCAGATATCTTGCTGTCAATCTAGGGATTTTCACAACCTGCCATCTCAAAAAGCTGGTTGCAGCTGTTGATAGCTTCCTTTTCTGCCCCGTCCAGGTAGTGTAACCACTGTTCCTTTAATATTAAATTGCAAACTATGCTTAGAACGGTGTCTCTGGGAACATGCATTGAATTTGCTATCTTTTGTATCTTGTTCATTGTTTGTGAAGGGCAATGATCTTTTTTGGACCATTCTTTTTCTAAGCCACATTTCTAACATGCATTCAAATGTGACACCCAACAAACCCCTAGCCAGTTCAGGCATTTCATGTGTTCCAGCACAAGCACACCTGCTGCAACTAATGAAGTCTTTGATTAGTTGCATCAGGTGTGCTTGAGACCACCTGTTTATTTTTTATGGGGAAGTGTCAGCTTCAGTATTTGACAACAGGATTGTCTTCGTTCTAAAATGTGCATCATTTCCGATCCCACTTTTTTTTGTTTTTTTATTATTGCTTTCTATATTTTACACCCATCCTAACCTTTACTTAACCGTGACCAAAAGTTGAGAGCAATTACCTTGTGCCATTTTAATATTTAGCTCTAGCTTATACATTTTGTGTTATTTTTACAATATTTGCAAATCTTATGCGTTTTACAGATCCCAGTTTCACTTGATCCACCCCTCATCCACACCCAACACCGTCCATCTATCTCTTAACCAAAGCCATATTGGGTTTCTATTTGCCATGTAAACTTCTACTGTACGGTGATGTTTCACAAAATTATGAAACCTTTCTATTTTCAATGACTTATTTTTGCTAAAATAATTATCATATTATTAATTGTCTGACTACCACATTTTAAGTCTCCAAGTATTGCTATTTGTAACGTTAATTCAAGACAAATATTGCATTTATTCATCCATTCTTGTACCTGTGACCAAAAACATGCAACATAAGGACAGTACCAAAAAAGATGATCTATAGATTCTGCTTCCTCAGAGCAAAACCTGCAGAGTTGGGAAGATTGTATTCCCCGCTTGTATAGATTTCTATTTGTTGCCAATATTTTGTATAATAACTTGTATTGAAATATTCCAATTTTTTAGTCTGGTGTTGTTTTGCGTATTAATCCAAATGCGTTATGCCACGGGATCGGAACATCAAAAATTTCTTCCCAGCTATTTTGTAGTTGATATGGAAAAGCAACCAGTTTTTTTGTTCTTAGAGGGAATTGGTATATTTCTTTGTTTATCCGTATTTTCCTCATCCATGTGAGATCTTTAATACATGGTTGACAGACAAAATCAGACCTTTTCCCGCCTTGTATTTTCTTTTTCCAAGTATATGGTATTGCTGCTGTTAGTTGATTATATTTTTGAAGAGAGCATACGTCTCCATATGTTTTTGTTAACTGTATGTAAGGCATCACTCTTCCGGCTTCATTTATAATGCCATTTACAAACATTATTCCTTTTCCAAACATCTTTTCAAAGTATACAGGCTTTTTATCAACTAGTATATGAGAATTTTGCCACAATAATTGTTGTAAAATTTGGTCCCTATTTTCAGGTGGATTAAATTGGAATTGCAACCAACTTTTCATGGCTTGTTTGAAAAATAACGACATCTTAGAAATGATTTCCTTTTCCAATATCTGAAAATGATCAGTTGTAATTTGTAGAAATGGAAATAGGTCCTTACTGAACAATGGGTGAAATACTCTTATTAGCTTACTAGTGAACCAATTAGGATTCAGGTATACCTTTTGTTTACCTGATGCTTTTAATGAAAGATCCAATGCTTTAATATTCAATAACTTTTGACCTCCGTGTTCGTATTCATTATACAAGTATGCTCTTTTTATTTTGTCTGGCTTACCAGTCCATATAAAGTTAAATATCTGTTGTTCATATAATTTAAAAAACATGTCATTGGGAGTAGGCAAGACCATAAGCATATAGGTAAACTGTGATACAATGAGAGAGTTGATTAAGGTGATTTTACCACAAATAGATAGGTGCTGTCCTTTCCAGGGTAGCAATATTTTATCTATTTTAGCTAGTTTTGTTACATAGTTTTCTTGAATGTCTACATCCCCATCACCCCACTTTATTAATAATCTACACTGTAATATAAAATCTGAATCTTTTAGTGCTCCAATACGTAATATAGTACACTTATTGTAATTAGATTTTAATCCAGATATATTTGAAAAAGTATCGAGATCCTTTAGGAGGCTATTTAGTGATTCCAACTGGGGTTGCAACAGGAAACATGAGTCATCGGCATACATAGATATTTTTGTTTGTAAGCCATGGATTTCCAGGCCCTTAATGTTGTTGTTAGTTCTGATATTATTGGCTAACATTTCAATTGCAACAGTAAAAAGGTAAGCCGACAATGGACAGCCCTGCTTAACTCCTCTTGACAGATTGAAATCTTGCGAGATAGAGCCATTATTTATAATTTTACATCTAGGGTTACTATACATGATTTTAACCCATTTTATAAGAGAGTCTCCAAAATTGTAATATTCCAAACATTTATATATAAAGTCTAATCTAAATTTAACAAAGGCTTTTTCAAAATCAGCTATGAAAACTAGGCCCAATAGTCCTGATAGTTCATAGTGTTCTATTGTTTCTAAAAATTGTCTTATATTGTCTCCAATGTAACGTCTGTGCTTAAAGCCTGTCTGATTAGGATTAATAATATCCGATAAAACATTCTTAATTCTAAGAGCTATGCATTTGGCTAATATTTTGGCATCGCAGCATTGCAGTGTAAGAGGCCTCCAGTTTTTTAAATATACAGGGTCTTTATATGCTCCGCTTGGGTCCTGTTTTAATAGTAATGAGATCAGGCCTTCTTGTTGTGTGTCGGACAATCCACCGTTTACATACGAATGATCAAAACATGCTAATAATGGACCTCTTAATATGTCAAAATGACCACCTGTTTTGCATGTTTGAATAATTTTGAGACTGGAGAAGTCATTGTGAGTTGCATTTTGATTTGGGGAAGCCACTTGATGCAGTCGTTGTGTTGAGCCATTTCAATTGCTTTTGTTTGATTTGTTCATTGCAAACAGCAGAACATCTGTCAATTTTGACAGTAAACCTGATTCGAAATCAGAATTGAATAATCAGGGTCAACTGTCCTACTTACAAACAGAATGGACAAGCTTTCTCTTTGGCAGGTGGGGGATTGAACTGGGTGCCTTATGGACATCAGTCAGATGGCCCAACAGGAGAAGAGTTTAAAAACCATTGTCAGTAAATGGGAATTAAATGTAACAGTTCAAGTTAAAGGAGAAAAATATCACACAGATTTGCCCAAAAACTGGTCAGCACAACAGAACTCACAGGTCATTGCAAAAGAACATCAGAATAGTTTAGCTGATATTGAAATAGTTTACACCTGATACATTAAGAATCTGCATGTGAGAGTTGTCAGAAACAAGCATTTTCTGAAACCTCATCAGAAACAAACTCAGCATCTAAAATATGCAAAAGAAAACCTTGACTAGCCTGATTAATTTTAGAATAATGTGCTTTGAACTGATGAAACAAATGTAACTGTTTGGCCACCTTCAAAGAAGATACATTTGGAGAAAATAGGGTAAAGCATTTCAAGAAAGTAAAACATTGCCACATGTTAAGCATGGGCTCCATTATAGCTCCATTATGGTTTGGGGTTGTGTGGCAGCCAGGACATCCTCATTCTGCTATATGATGTCATTTCCTGTATGTAAGAATCCTTCTGTTCAAATACCGTATTTCCACTCCCAATTGTTTTGTTTTTGCTCCTTTGACTGACTGGATATAAACACAAGTATTCTTAAACATTACAAGGCTGATAGTACACTGAGACAAAGTCAGCATAAGCATCAATTCATAAAGATGAAATGTGTCTTTAGTGAGGCTACTCATAATTGGAGCAAGGTCCAATAATTTATAAAGGTAATGGTTGAATCATGTTTTAGCGCAATAAAAAATCCCTTACACACAGTGAACAGTAACTTCAGACAGATCAAATATTTACAATGGTATAGTGACCCCTAGTGCCTGCTTTGGAGTTTACACTGAAGTTTTTTCCAGTATAGTTTTTTAGGCTGCACTCACATTGACGAACATGAGAGGACCTGTCCTCCCCATAGACTGCAACTGCTTTCCAATGATTAGGTTTACAAAAATTTGACTATTAAATCACAAAGATTAAGTTAAATAGATATGTTTATTCTATTAAAACCTATATCATTTAAAGCCAAACATGACATAATTACTACTCAGTACTCACTCATCCACAATAAAACCAAAACTGTATACTTCAATGAACTCAGTAAAGACAGTAGAGGAAGGTAAAAAAAATTCAGAGAGTTTTGTTTTAAGTTTTTGGGATAAATGCATATTATTTCCACCTTAGTTGTGTTTTTACAACAATGGAGATAAACCAGAGGAATCCATTTTAGAATATTGACACATGGCCATAGCATGTATTATCACTATTCACAGTTCTCCAATCAGAAGTCAGGGGTCAGGTGATGTGTTTCAGGTAGTTCTTTAGTATTTGGGGAATGTCCAAGCCATCTATCGCTGCCATCTTATTGACCATGGGAAGGTAACTGCGAATCGCTAGCCGCGTCTGTGACATCAATGTTTTGGGGCACACTGAAAAGAAAACAGATACCTTTAAATTCAGTGAAATGAGAGACATGCAGAACAAGTGTATGGATATCACAGGTAGGTTTGTTTATGGATGATAATAATAATAATAATACATTTTATTTATAATGCGCTTTTCTAAAACCCAAAGCACTACAGTCAGTAAAAGCAAATGAAATACAAAAGACAAGAATAATACAAAGATAATCATCAAAGTAAAACACAACATAATAATCATGATATTCTATATAAGCAATTTTAAAAAGATGAGTTTTTAACAACTTCTTGAAACTGGCTATTGTGGGAGCATCTCTGACGATAAGAAGTGCATTCCATAACCTGGGTGCAGCAACAGAGAACTCTCTCCCCCATAGATTTTAATCTACATGGAGGCTGCTGAAGAGTGAGCGAGTCAGTAGACCGAAGGGAACGGGAAGGCGCGTACAGGCTGACTAAGTCACAGATATAAGAAGGTGCTATTTCATGCATGGCTTCGTATGTTAGTGTAAGAGATTTAAAAGCAATACGCGACTGAACAGGAAGCCAATGCTAGCTATAAAGCATGCCTGTAATGTGCTGACGTGGTAAACTGTATGTAATACATGTATGGATAATAAATACAGCACAATATCAATTCCATGTTAAGCATCATACATCCTTTAATGATAGAGATAATCAAATTAACATGTGTGCAGTTATTTTACCTCTTTTTTTCAACAGCAGCAACACAGCCTCATTCTGCTTGGTGGTCTTATCAATAATCAACGTCGGCAGATACACGTTTGCCCCAAAGTCTATGAGCAGCTGGATGTACTCCACACCACAGCCGTGCCTAAGACACATCTCCAGTACTGTCTTGGGCTGCTTGATCCTGGCTAGCATTTTCTCTGACTTACAATTATAGTTAGAATTTGCCCCGTGAAGAAGCAGGAGCTTAAAGCAATCAAGGTGTCCATATACAGCGGATATATACAGAGGTCCTCTGCAAGCTGTAGCATTGGAGGCCCACTCAGGGACTTTGGGCCAGACGTCAATCTCAGCCCCAAACTGAAGCAGCTCTCTGAGGATATCCACATCTCCCTCTCTGGCAGCAGTCAGCACCGGGGAACAGTTGTTGTATGTGCTGCCATTAGGGTCGGCTCCGGCCTTTAGTAAGGCTACCACACAATCCAGGTGTTTACCGCTGACTGCTGTGAACAATGGGGTCTGGGCCTTCACATCTAGACTGTCCACCTGTAAAAACACAACTTATATTAAGTCATGTAAAAAGCTTACCTCAGCACAGAAAATACCTACCAATAGACTATGGGAAACCTTCTACCCATAAGATTGACTTCTAAATGACTGCTAAATAGTTTACCTGGAATATACCTTGACTGTGTCATTGTACTCTATTCCTGGACTGTATCCTTGTACTGTATTCTTAGAATGTATCATTGTACTGTATTCCTGGACTGATCATTGTACCTGTATTCCTGGACTGAGTCATTGTACTGTATTCCTGGACTTTGTCATTTTACTGTATTCCTGGACTGTATCCTTGTACTGTATTCCTGGACTGTCATTGTACTGTATTCCTGGACTTTTTAATTTTACTGTATTCCTGGACTGTCATTGTACTGTATTCTTGGACTGTGTCATTTTACTGTATTCCTGGACTATATCCTTGTACTCTATTCCTGGACTTTGTGATTTTACTGTATTCCTGGACTGTTATTGTACAGTATTCTTGGACTGTGGAATTGACACGATCCTGCGCTGACTCTAGATTTGCTACTATCACCACAGATCCATGTTGAGTTATTAACTCTCTGTATGTTTACATGTACTATTCCCATGATTACTAGTCCCAGGATTACTAGTCCCAGGATTACTAGTCCCAGGATTACTAGTCCCAGGATTACTAGTCCCATGATTACTAGTCCCATGATTACTAGTCCCATGATTAGTCCCATTCTTGCATATGTTTTCACATTCTTTTGGAAATGTTATTCCATGCCAGTGTTAAATCTTTGTAATATTCATATCTGTTTCATTCATGTTTTTTTGCGCAAAGCTGTAAGACCCCAAACAGTTATATGAACTACACACAAATAGAAAATACAGAATGCATATACTCAAAGTACACAGTAGTTATAATATGTACAATTTGTGCAAATTATGTAAATTAGAGAGGTAGATCAGTTGGTATGCAAAGTGACGGCAATAACCATGGAATAGGTAACACTTGAGCGTAACAGTGCAAATTATATGAGATACAAAGACAGTTCTGCAAGCACACTTGTTTGAAGTGGGTATCAGAGGGTCTAATTAGCCCCTACACCCTTAAACATTTTCTCTCCCTCAGCTTTTGGACACTTGTGTAAATGGCGGAGGCGTGCGTGAACGTACAAATTCGAGGGTCGAGGGTGGAGTGGAGGGGTCAGTTTAAGACTTAGCTCACCGCTGTCTCTGTGTGTCAGAAATAGAAACTAAATCATAATATCAGCTGTTAAATGTGTCTGTTTTCTATCCCTGTCCACCTGTCTCATCACAGATCTTAGTCATTTACATTCCCGTAAATACAACCTTTCCATTCTTGTCTTTCCTGCAAGGTTTCCAACCCATGTTGAATATCCACTTTTTACAAGTGTCTGGAACTCTCAAACTGCTGTCAACACGGCTGACTTCATCTCTGCCTATGCTGCCCTCCTGTCTCTAGATTTCCTGGCCCTGACGGAGACATGAATGAACCCGACATAATACTGCTACTCCACCTGCTCTCATTTTATCTGACTATGCATTTTCCCATGCTCCAAGAGCATCATGTCAACGCAGTGGTGGAACAGGGCTATTCATCTCTTCAAAATGGATATTCTCCCTCTTCCCTCTCACTCACCTACCTATTTTCTCTTTTGAATTCCATGCTGTCATGTAACCTGTCCTTCCAAGCTTAACATAGTTGTCCTCTATAATCCACCAGGTGCTCTAGGTGACTTCAATGAGCTTGACATGCTGATTAGCTCATTCCCAGTTGATGGCTTACCACTTATTCTTCTGCATGCCTGGCTGACATCTTCGCTTGGGTGACAGCACACCACCTCAAACTCAACCCTGGGAAGAAAGAACTGCTCATCTTCTGTGGCAAGGCCTGTCCCCTCCAGGATATCACAGTTGATATCTGCAGTGTCCCCCTCCCAGAATCTTCCCATGACCCTGGACAACACCCTGTCATTCTTTGCTAACATCACGGCTGTGACTCATTCCTGCAGGTTCACACTCTATACAGTAGCATTTGGAGAGGTGATGTCTGTCACAGATAATTTTGATGTATTCAAATTATCTGGGGTGTAGTGCTAATAGTATCACAGTCTTGGGTAGCCATTGTTCGCCCCATGTAGAATTACGGGCGATTATATGTTGGCCATTCTATCTACAGAGAGAGATTGCCGGGGTCATAATGCTGGCTCATACCATCACACCTGACCTTAACAGTGTCTCTGCGCTCAAGAAATTATTCTCTTCACTGAGCAAACTCATAACTACGTACCCTGATGCTGCATTCACAGTTGCATGGGACTTTAACAAACATGAACTGAAGAAAGTATTGCCAAACAACTTCCAACATATTTACTGCCCCAGCCATGGTGAAAATACACTGGATCATTGTAATATGCCCTTTAGGGACAGCTACAGGTCTCCACCTCACATCCTCTTGGGAGATTAGACCATGAAGCCATCCTACTCATTCCAATGTATACACAAAAGTTAAAGAGACAAGCTCCTGCCATAAAAAACATCCAGATATGAAAAGAGCAGTTAGACTCAACTGTTAATTACGTGGATTGAGGTGTTTTCAAGACCACCTCGGAAGGGAACGTGAGTGAATTTGCTGACTTTGTTACTAGTTTCATCAGCAAGTGTACAAAATATGTTATTCAGACAGTCACCATATAATCATATCCCAATGTAAAACTTTGGAGATAGACAGCAGCATTGATGTTAGAAATCTATTCTAGCCTAAAACCGCACAAATACAGATTACGAGGTGGAATTAAGGAGGCAAATTGGAAATACGGGGAGAAAGTGGAGGGCTACTTCACTGGATCAGATACTAGGAGGCTGTGGCAGGGGTTCAACAAAATCACAGACTACAAAAATAAACCTAGTCACTTAGCAGATAGCAACACCGCTGTACCTGATGAACTGAACTCATATTCTCACGCTTCGAGACTCAGGTTTCCGAATCTTTTACTGTTGTATTCAGGGGTAACGAGGGTCCTGTCATGGCGGTCATCACAGAGGACGTGCGAAAAGGTTTTGAGGGTGTTAACCCCCGCAAGGCTGCTGGTCCAGATGGCGTTCTTAGAGTGTGTGCAGACCAACTGGCGGAAGTTTTCACTGACATCTTCAACTCCTCCCTTGCACAGACCGTTGTTTCACTCTGTTGTAAAAAATCCACCATCATCCCCATTCCCAGAAAAGTAAAGGTGACAGAGCTGAAGGACTAATGTCTGTCCTAGCATTCACCTCTGATGTGCTTTGAGAGGCTAGTTAAATATCTCATTGTCTCCTCTCTTCCCAACACACCTGACCCACTTCAGTTTGCCTACTGCCCGACAGGTCCACGCCCACCCTAACTCACCTAGACAAAGGAACACATATGTGAGAATGCTGTTCTTTGACTACAGATGGGTCAAACTAGCCATTAGGGGAATCAGGGGATTCCAAAAGAGTCTGTATTTATAGAGGTAGATAAAGTTGGTATGTAAATTGTCAAGGCAAATACAGTGGAGTAATTAACACTTGAGCATAACTGTGCAAAGGATATGGTGCAAATGGCAGACAACAAATAATAGTTCATGTGCAGATGTATGCCTGCAAAGGCACCTTGGGTAATACTAAGGCACGAGAGCAAATGGGCAGAGGTAGTTTGCGTGGGGGGGGGTCAGCATTTGCAGTGATCAGACAGAAACTCTAAGGTGAGGGAGACGGTGTTCACGAGATTCAGTCTTTTGTAGTTTGTTCCAGTCGTATGCTGCTGCAAACTGGAAGGAGTTTCAACCAAAGGAGGTGTGGGCTTTCTAACTTATTCAGTAGGGAGGTAGAGGCAGTTCTATAAATTACATCACCAAAGTCTAGGATTGGTAAGATCATTTTTACCAGGGTGGGTTTGGCAGCGTAGGTGAAGGAGGCCTTGTTGCAGAATAGGAAGCAAATTCTTTTTTTCTATTTGTAGGAATCCACCTGTTTTATTTTAAACCCATCCAGAGTGGAGATGCTAGTCAGGTTAGCGGGTATGGGAAGTGTGCGGTTGAACAGCATGTATTTAAATTTGATGGAATTTAGGAGCAGATGAAATCCACAGAAGGCGTGTTGAATGTCATTGAACCAATCGAGGCAGATATTCTAAAAACTGAAGCTACTAAGGCTGCCAATTAGGATGCGATGATGAACCGAATCGAAAGCCTTGGCCAGATCTATAAAGATGGCTGCACAGTAATGTACACTGCTCAAAAAAATAAAGGGAACACTACGATAACACATCCTAGATCTGAATGAATTAACTAATCGTATGAAATACCTTCGTCTTTACATAGTTGAAGGTGCTGACAATAAAATCACACAAAAATTATCAATGGAAATAACCATTTAGGTTTGGATATGGAGTCACACTAAAAATCAGAGTGGAAAATGGCACTACAGGCTGATCCAACTTTGATGTAATGTCCTTAAAACAAGTCAAAATGAGGCTCAGTAGTGTGTGTGGCCTCCACGTGCCCGTATGACCTCCCTACAATGCCTGGGCATGCTCCTGATGAGGTGGCGGATGGTCTCCTGAGGGATGTCCTCCCAGACCTGGACTAAAGCATCCGCCAACTCCTGGACAGTCTGTGGTGCAACGTGGCATTGTTGGATGGAGCGAGACATGATGTCCCAGATGTGCTTAATCTAATTCAGGTCTGGGGAATGGGCAGGCCACTCCATATCATCAATGCCTTCCTCTTACAGGAACTGCTGACAAACTCCAGCCACATAAGGTCTAGCATTGTCTTGTATTAGGAGGAACCCAGGGCCAATCGCACCAGCATATGGTCTCACAATGGTCTGAGGATCGCATCTCGGTACCTAATGGCAGTCAGGCTACCTCTGGCGAGCACATGGAGGGCTGTGCGGCCCCCCAAAGAAATGCCACCCAACACCATTACTGACCCACCGCCAAACCGCTCATGCTGGAGGATCTTGCATGCAGCAGAATGTTCTTTACGGCGCCTGCAGACTCTATCACGTCTGTCACATGTGCTCAGTGTGAACCTGCTTTCATCTATGAAGAGCACAGGGTGCCAGTGGCGAATTTGCCAATCTTGGTGTTCTCTGGCACATGCCAACATCCTGCACGGTGTTGGGCTTTAAGCACAACCCCCACCTGTGGATGTCACGTCGGGCCCTCATACCACCCTCATGATGACTGTTTCTGACCGTTTGAGTGAACACATGCACATTTGTGGCCTGCTGGAGGTCATTTTGCAGGGCTCTGGCAGTCCTCCTTGCACAAAGGCAGAGGTAGCGGTCCTGCTGCTGGTTTGTTGCCCTCCTACGGCCTCTTTCACGTCTTCTGATGTACTGACCTGTCTCCTGGTAGCGCCTCCATGCTCTGAACACTATGCTGACAGACACAGCAACACTTCTTGCCACAGCTCGCATTGATGTGCCATCCTGGATGAGCTGCACTTCCTGAGCCACTTTGTAGGTTGTAGACTCTGTCTCATTCTACCACTAGAGTGAAAGCACCGCCAGCATTCAAAAGTGACCAAAACATCAGCCAGGAAGCATAGGAACTGAGAAGTGGTCTGTGGTCACCACCTGCAGAACCACTCCTTTATTGGGGGTGTCTTGCTAATTGCCTACAATTTCCACCTGTTTTCTGTTCCATTTGCACAACAGCATGTGAAATTGATTTATCAATCAGTGTTGCTTCCTGAGTGGACAGTGTGATTTCACAGAAGTGTGATTGACTTGGAGTTACATTGTGTTGTTTAAGTGTTCCCTTTATTTTTTTGAGAAGTGTATTTTAACATTGTCAGTTGTAATATAATTTAAGACCTTGATTGCAGTAGAGGTGCAACCATGACCAGCTCGAAAACCTGATTGCATGGCAGAGAGTGTGTTGTACGATTCTAAATGTTTGTTAATCTGGCTTTCGAAGACTTTAGAGAGACAGGGCAGGATGGATATGGGTCTGTAGCAGTTAGGGTCAAGAGTGCCCCCCCCCCCTTTGAAAAGTGGAATGACTGTGGCTGTCTTTAGCAATCTTTAGGGATCTTTGGGGATGGGAGAGAGAGGTTAAACAGGCTAGTGATGGGAGTAGCAATGATTGCTGCAGAGAGTTTAAGGAAGAACGGGTCCAGGTTATCTAGCCCAGCTGATTTGTAAGGGTCAAGCTTTTGTAGTTCTTTCAGGACATCCGCTAATTGAATTTGGGTGAAGGAGACATTAGGGGGGTTAAGGCATGGTGCTGCCAGGGGTGATGGGTTGTTGGCTGGTGTGGGGCCATTGGCTGAGGTGGGGGTAGCCAAGTGGGATGTATGGCCAGCCATAGCAAAATGCTTAAAGAAGTTTTTGGCTCAACCGTAAATCTCAGAATTTCTCCCAAATTACGTTCTCAGGAAACTATTTTGAAAACCTAAATTACGTTCTATGCCAACCTATTTCATGGCCGCGGGAACTAGGCGTGCTGAGGGTGCTGCAGCACCCCCCCGCTGACAGCACGTGAATTTAAAATGATAATACTTCAAATAAAGTTTTAGTTTTTCAGACGGTTTTTAATTTTCCACCTTTATTCATAAAATTGTTTAGAATATAATTTTGTCTATAATAGAATATATATATTTAGAATATCAGATTGTCAAAAAGACATCCATTAATGTATTTTCCCCTCTTCACAACGTGGTAGGTGAGACACATGTACAGAGGTTAATTTTGTGCATCTCACTACAAGCAGCTGAGTTCACACGTTTTGTGAAGTTCCTGAATAAGAACACAATTACCAATAACGGGAGTTCGTCAGTGATCTATGATATGAATAGAAATAATATAAAAATATTAATTAGGCCTAACTAGTTGGTTATAAACGCCCATTACTTGGTTATTTATGTTTTATTTAGGAACTTCCCAAAATGGGTAACCCCAGATGAAATTATTTGGTAAAGCACAACAATTACCTACTGCAGTAGTCTACATGTGTCCTAGGATTGGGTAATTTGAACAAAATATATTGTCAGGATAATTTGACTTTTTTTTCTTTGTAATTTTTCCAGATTTTCTTCCCTTCCCAATGCACTCTCTAATTCTGCCTTCACTGTAGCTCCGCAACTCTTTGTACAGATCTGTGGGATGACGAGGGGTGCCCTGCGCACATGGTTTACCCACCACGTCGCCCCAGCCACCGATTATTTACGCACTGTTCTCCCAACATGGAGGACTTTGGTCAGATCATGCACAGGATGATTACGTTCAGATAATTCTGCGATTGAATTTACAGGTGCCTTTAAAATATGTAGAATAATATATACTTGTATCACAATAATTTAAACAACCTTTTCATGGAATTCAAAGGATTTAGATGTAGTAAATATAATAACTGTGTTTAAGATAATTTTATAGCTACGTACATTTACATTTAATAATAGTAATTTTTCGTAATCAACGACAACAATAGGGATGATTTCTAACAAGAAAGCCTCTGATTTGCTGCTCCATTAAGGTTTGAAAAGACCTAGTCAAATCTCATATGTTTATTGTCCTTTTTTAATTCCTAAAACTATCGGAAGGAAAGTATTAAAAAACGGTTTTACCGAAATCACCTATATTTGGCCAATGTCCACAGTATAATAACTGAATAACGGTGTTGGTGCTCAATACATTTATTTTCGACCCACATAAACTGTTTTTTAGATTAAATGATCACATTCTTTTTAGTCCTGCACTAATGCAAACTACATTTTAATTGGCTAAAACAGAAAAGCATTAAACTATTATTGGTCAAAAAGACGACACCGGTATTGCCAAACACAGAGGAGGTAGATGGAACCACATATGACAATCATAGATTTTATTTTGAGACAAGCTAAAATTAAAGCAGGGGAGGGTCAAATTTGACGAGCAAAACTTTTAATACAAGACTTAAATGGTAAAATTGAGCTCTGGCACGACGTTAGTTCCTACCATCTTGCAGAACCATGCCCCCCCCCAGCACCCCCCTGATAAAAGATGTTCCCGCGGCTATGACCTATTTAGGGTGTTTTTACGTTTGAACTGCACGTTTTGTTATTAGGCTATATTTGTACTTGAATGACGTTGCTCCGGTACATTTCGTTTAGCGGATGTATGCGAGAACATTCCATACATTCCATAGCGTTCGAAATTATATTGCAACATTCACAGTTAAGGTTAGGTAGAAGGATACTAACGGTTAAGGTTAGGCATGAGGTTACTAACGGTTAAGGTTAGATATGACGTTACTGAGGTTAAGGTTAGAATTAAGGTTAGGGTTAACATTACAAAAACCGACAATCGCGTGTCTGCATGACGCAAGCAATGTAGAACAAAACACACAAAGTGCCGGTCTGGTTTTGAACTCGCGAACACTGGCATGCAAGTCGCGGATTTATACGCCCGTCCACCATCCCCGACCTCCGCCCTAGCAAAAACGATGCTATTTACATGCTACGTCATGATCTTCTAATGTTCATATTGAACGTTATTCGAGTGTTCAATTTAGTTCCCTACAAACGTAATTGACCCTCTCATACGTTCATATTTGACATATTTCGGTTTTACAAAATAGTTCCCTCAGATCGTATTTAATGTGATTTAGGGCTGTTTTGGCTACATCAGTTTTGACAGTGGTGATAGTGTTACCTAGCTGTAGCGCATTAGGCAGCTGGGAGGAGGTGTTCTTATTCTCCATGGTCTTCACAGTGTCCCAGAACATTTACTATAGTACTGGTATTATCAGTGGTGATAGTGATACCTAGCCGTAGCGCATTAGGCGGCTGGGAGGAGGAGTTCTTATTCTCCATGTTTAAAAGTGGTGATAGTGTTACCTAGCCGTAGCGCATTAGGCAGCTGGGAGGAGGTGTTCTTATTCTCCATGGTCTTCAAAGTGTCCCAGAACTTTTTAGAATTGGTGCTACAGGCTGCAACTTTCCGTTTAAAAACATTCCTTACTGACTGTGTGTACCAGTTCCTTACTTCTCTGAAGAGTTGCATGTCATACAGACTTTTTGATGCTAAAGCAGTATGCCACAGGGTGATTATTCTGCTGGGCGAGGGTGGTCAGATCTTGAGTGAATCAAGGGCTACAGTATATCTACTTTTAGTTCTAAACTTTGTGAGCGGCACATGTTCATGACAGAAAGGAAAGCATTTTTAATGAATGACCAGGCATCCCCGACTGTCGGGATAAGGTCACCATCCTTGAGGTACCCAGGCTAGGTCGGTTAGCAAGGCTTGTTCACTGAAGTGTTTCAAAGAGTGTTTCACCGTAATGAGGACGCATGCAATTAGGCAGTGGTCACTGAGGTCCTGGCTGAAGACAGCAGGGGTATATTTTGAGGGGATCTTAGTTAGGACAATAGCAATATTCTGTTGTTAACTTTTTTTAGGTTGTACCCACAGGGTGGGCATCCGGTTTGGCAAATTGACGCAAATGAGGAAGTGCCTTAAACCTGCATTCTATCTGAATTCCAGCTGGGGGCAATACGTCTGGTTGCAAAAGAGCTCGGTTTCATGAGAATGAGAGACATGTCTCACTTGATTTATTACCTCAGTAAACATTTTCATAATAAGTATATGGTCTCAATCGCTAGATTTAGGATTTTTTTTTAATTATGGTCTTGTTGATTTTAAAATCGGCAATAAAGCAAAGGGGTGTTTAGGGCGTGGTTATGGCGTTCGGTTGTACAACAAGACACTCAAAGGAGTTGGCAATTCAGTTTTTCCAGTAAGTAATGTCACATTTTGTTTTACATTTTGTTTTAATACTGTTTTTCGTTAGCATCCCAATTAATATCAGTTAGCTAGCTTGATTACTCCTCCCTTTCATGTAAAATCATCACATCCGCAACCAAGATGTCTGCGCCCGTAACAGCAAATTCGATGACCCAACTCAGATCTTCACAAACCAATGGGTGATGTTACACATGTAACATCCAGTGATACAGTATATACAATGTATGGTACGAACGGTTGATAAAAAGGCCCAAGGCCTCTGCACCACTTACATGATGTGGTATTGGAAGTTATCTTAAGGCAACGTATGTTTTGTTTGATTTGTGCAGTGTTTTTGTCATTCTATGTTAAACTTTATTTTCATTGATATACCCATTGATATATTTGTCTCCTGTATCTCCCTGCTACTCAATGCACGTTACGACGTGTTATTATATGGAAACACACCATAACATAGTATGCCATCAGACTCATTCCTCTGCACCTGAACTGACAGAAGTGGTGTCTGGGTAGGAGTAGCGTCGCTCACCTCTGCTCCGTGCTCCAGCAGCAGTTCCAGGCACCTCAGGTTGCCATGTGCCGCGGCGGTCCTGAGGGGGGTGACAGGGATTCCCCAGCCACTCCGGTTGTTGATGCACCTCCTGTAGGTGTCCTGAAACAGCATTGCCGCCAACCCCCCCACGTCATCACTGATCACCGCCTGGTTCAAGGCCTGAGATTGGAGCACATCATGAGACAGATATCAAACTCCTCTGAAGCTATACTAGTCTACTGATGCAGTGTATTTTTGCCAAATCCTGGAGTCATGGGTGTGGCCAGAGATCCTTATCTCTCTCTGTAATGCTGTCTCCGTTAAGTAAGGACAAAAAACACTATACCATAGATCCTTGTTACCTGGCCATGCTCATTGTCCTCCTCATCCTCCTCCTTGGGCTGAAGCAGAGAGAAAATCTTAGAGACATCCATTAGGCTCATCTTGGCAGGGATGTTGAGTGTTTTATTACTATCTAGGATCATACTGCTACTTTAGGGGCAACAGTTATGACATCCCCATCTGAGGAACAGATGAGGAAATAAAGAGACAAATGAGGAGATGAAAAGACAGATGAGGAGATTGTAGCTCCTTTCGGTGTCGCTGATCTTTGGTATCGATCTTTGTCCTTGAAGAAGCAAACGCTCATTCCAAAAGTGATAACCCCTAATGTTTGGGTAAACACCCCCTTTTCCCCTGACTCTTGCTGCTTTCGGGAAGGATTAGAAGTATGAATTTTACACAACTCTTGTGACTGGACACAACAACTGATTCAACTCCCCTATGTGCACAAGGTCTGTTCAAAACTTAAGAAGTCGGTTCCTTTAGGGTATTTTCCAAACGAGGCTCCTTTAAGAACCCATCATTTTTCCAAAATAATCTAGAAAGGGTTATACCACGAGTTCTCTAGGTTTAAATTTGCCTCTGTTAATACACAGTACTCACTAAACCAGCTGGGCTTGTACAGGCCAAGCCTAATTTGTGCTACCAGAATAGTTAAAGACATGGAATAGATAATAGACAGGAATAGATAGAGACGTAGAATAGATAATAGACAGGAATAGATGGGCCACTTAGGCACTGGGAATGCTTGTATTTGTCTCATATCCTTCACATTCACACAACGCTAGTGCCCAGTATTACAGTAGGTTGGGGACAAAACATAACTATAGACTGCAAATTGAATAGAAACATGCCACAATTTCAAGAGTGTAGGAGCAGGGGAGACAGAAGTAAACAGTGTTAAAGGCAGGTAATGCGGTTTCCCCCCAATAATAACAACAATTTGCTACAAATACATTGTGTCCCTGAGTATATCAAACTCGCCTCTTAGCCCTTGCCCAATATACAGCACTCAAACCAATTAAGAGACCACTGGGTTCCTTTCTTAAATCAACGCCATTGAAAAAAGTTAGGGATGATCACAAGCCATCTTACATTATGACCTGCCAAGACTGGAATGGAAACCATTACAGCAAATTTGCCTTTTTTTATTAACACTGCCAGTGTGGACTCAGAGACACTGAACTAGTGTTATGTGGTAACACTGGGTAGTGTTAAACAATGTGGTTTAACACAACACTGTGTAATCACTTAACACTAATAACACTGGGTAGTGTTAAAACATTTTCTGACAACACTTTTTCGATATTTTGACAGTTGTTGTTTTCTGCAAATAAATGCTCTAAATGGAAATTATTTTATTTGGAATTTGGAAGCAGTTTTGTCAGTAGTTTATGGAATAAAACAAACAAAAACCTTTACCCAAACACATACCTATCAATATTAAAACCAGAAAAACTTTAGTTTTTGCAGTAGTCTCTTAATATTTTCCAGAGATGTATAGCACGAACAATTTAATTAAGAAAGTCATTTTTGGTCTCTTTATACCTGATCATTAGGTTGTCAAATGTTAACAGAGCAGACATAATGTAGAAAAATATTCAGCAAAAAGGTAGTATTTCCTACCCTATCTTTTTGTTGAAATGTTATGCCTTTTTCATGTAAACATCATAAAATAGGCAACAGAGTTCTGGACTCTTATTTGCAACCTGAATACCATGCTCAAGTTAAATTCTGCTATAGCAAGATCCATAGACACAGAGTTGTCACAATATAAATAGCAGGTGACAATGCTGTCACTTACCTCACCCGCTGGGTATCCAGTGATCTTTCAGCCAATAGAGTTAATCAGGAAGTCTGTAGTAATCACTTTCTGTGTTATAATTCCATGGGCAGTTGGTCATGTGGAAGAAGAAAAGTCTCCAGACTGTTGCTGTATCCACACAGGGACTGGGGTCTGAAAGCTAAGGAGGTTTGTGTGTGTGTGTGCGTGTGTGTGCGTGCGTGTGCGTGTGCGTGTGCGTGTGCGTGTGTGTGTGTGTGTGTGTGTGTGTGTGTGTGTGTGTGTGTGTGTGTGTGTGTGTGTGTGTGTGTGCGTGCGTGCGTGTGCGCTGTGCGTGTGTTTTTGAGTGCGTGCGTGTGTACATTTAGTCCGTGTATGTATGTGTGTGTGTCACTGTCTGACAGAGCAGGGTCTGGCTGGGCGCTGGGGTCTAAGTTTAGGCCCACAGATGGACCTACCTACACTTCCATTCTTGGAGAGCTACGGTGGGAGGTTATAATTAGCGCAATGGGTGACAGAGTAGCGACAGGGACAGTCTGGTTGTAAATGCCAAAGGTGGCCCATAGGGGGCTTGGCATTCCATTTCATCTTGTGTAAACAAACTATGTTAGATCAATTGAAGAAACATCACTTCTCCATTATAACCACAATAGCTTACAGGGTTAGGGTTAGCGTTGAGGCTGGAGTGACATCCTAAAAGAAAAAGGTTTGGGGTGTGTTAGGTTTGGATGTAACACTTGTCATGGATACACCATCACACTGTGACTGCTAGCTAGTTTACTAGTCTGCAGCTGTCTGCCACAGGCAGTTGTAGACTATCAGCTGTTCATACTGCACTGCCCTACCCTGCACTCCCCAAGACAACCATGGAGAGTTATGACATGCATGACACATTCTTTTGCTAATATGCCACACATTCTGTTTTTTGGGGGATATATACAGCACTGGTTTTACTATTGATAGGTATGTGTTTGGGAAAAATAGACCTATTTGAGTTACTGTTGCCGTCCTATCAGCTAGGGCGAGTCTGGCCATTCTCCTCTGACCTCTGCCATCAATAAGGCATTACTCAAACCAGCAGGTTTTGCACCATCAACCATGCCATGTTCAAAGTCACTTAAATCACCTTTCTTCCCCATTCTAATGCTTGGGTTGAAATTCAACTGATTGTCTTAACCATGTCTAAATGCCTAAATGCATTAACTTGCTGCCATGTAATCGGCTGAGTCAATATTTGCGTTAACGAGCAGTTGAACAGGTGTACCTAATGAGTACACCCCTCACATTTTTGTAAATATTTGATTATAACCTTTCATGTGGCAACACTGAAGAAATTACACTTTGCTACAATGTCAATTAGTGACTGTACAGCTTCTATAACTAACTCAAAAAAAGAACACTTCAGGTTAAAGGAATTAAATTAAGGGTAGGATTTCCACACTCAATATAAATATGTTACACCAACTACAAGTAAATGGTCTCATCAAATGTAATATAATCATATTGGTTTTAAGTATAATTTCAACCTCATAGATCCTACCTAAAATAAATCTATTACTGAAACGTAATCCTCCCATGTTATCCCACCATATTTTATCAATGTTTATTGTACTGTGTACCATAGTAAGCCATGCCAACAAGATCATTTCCCAGCATGGATTGCTCTTTTCAGTGAACTCTAGTGTTACCACCCATGACTGTTTGTTAGTGACAAGGACATGGTTATTGAACTACGTCATTTTCAAATCTTCATCCCTCATGAGTACCAACGTCACAAATGTTACATATTCCCTCCTGTACGTTTTCCTTCTGTAGTAGTTCTGATTTCCATAGTACACTTGCCAGTCAGTAATGTCTGCCAAACTCTTTCAACTGTATCCCAAACCTCCCAGATTTTTCAAAGAAATCAACTGCTGAATCTTCTGGGACACTTGGTAATTTATCCACTCAGGATTCCTTTTGGCATCTGGTGTAAGGTGTAACAGGAAGATGGAATTGAATTAATCTGAACAGCAAGGGTGTACGAACAAGTTTAATATTGGGGGGGGCACCATATATTTTTCAGAAATTGTTCTTATTATTGGGGGGGACCACATTGTGCCCTGTCCGTCCCCCCCCCCCCGTTCCTACGCCCTTGCTGAACAGTCATGACAGTAGTGGGTGCAAAAACATTTTTAAATACATGATTGAATTACTTTGAAAAATGTATATGTTTGTTAGTTGTCTAACTTTGACAGATTAATTAGTAATATACATACGAAAACAGGGATGATAGAACAATTCTGAAGTATCAACATACAGAAGAGCATGCTGGGAAATATCGGATGGAAATGTTTGTTTCAATATTCAATGTAATAGATCTGACTTTGCTTCAACTTATGTTCACTGAAAACAATTTAATTATACAAGGGGACAAACACAATTAATTTATGTAGATCAATCATATTCTCTATTGTTACATCTGCCAACCCACATTGTCCTGTTTTTTGAGTGCAGTGTAAATTTGCTGTCTCTTCAAAATAACTCAACACACAGCCATTAAGGTCTAAACAGCTGGCAACAAAAGTGAGTACACCCTCATAAGTGAAAATGTCCAAATTGGGCCCAAAGTGTCAATATTTTGTGTGGCCACTATTATTTTCCACACTGCCTTAACCCTCTTGGGCATATGGAGTTCACCAGAGCTTCACAGGTTGCCAATGGAGTCCTCTTCTACTCCTCCATGACAAAATCACAGAGCTGGTGGATGTTAGAGACATTGCGCTCCTCCAAAAGTTGAATTGTCCGATATACTTAAAATATTATGTGTGATTTACACAATTATATTGTTTCACCTATCAACATGATTTCATTTCTTTCATTTAATGTTATTCCAAGCAAGATAATATCTACTAGATTGAAAACATTGAAACATTTTCCATGTTATATTTCATGTCGTAGTGTTTTGTATGGATATAGACTAATTTATCCCACCCTTGCTAAACTAATATCAAATGCATACATTCTTCTAAATAATCCAATAATTTAATGGAAACATGTTTTTGCACCTGCAACTGTAATGACTGTTCAGATTAAATAAGGAATAACATATTGCTGGCCAAACTGAAACTGGATTCCAAAAGGCAATTCCCTTTACAGGCAGGTGCCTTGCCTGTAGAGGCAAACCAGTATGGGTTGAACCATTTTGGTGAAGTGGAAACACACTTCAAAAGGCAACGTATATTGGGTAATGTACTGGAGGTGTAGCAATAACAATATTATTGTGTTCATTTTACATATTTCATTAGTGTGGGAGCGATGTACACATTTGAATCTAGTAAAATCAATGAATTATTTTTTTCAGTGCATTTGAGGATGTCCCACAGATGCACAATAGGGTTTAGGTCTGGAGACATGCTTGGCCAGTCCATCACTTTTGCCCTCAGCTTCTTTAGCAAGGCAACGGTCATGTTGGAGGTGTTTTTGGGGTCGTTATCATGTTGGAATACTGCCCTGCAAATAGAACATTATACGTCTATTTCCCCAAGACAACCTCTGGATTTGACGCTGAGCATGTGTGCACTCAAATTCTTCGGTCGACCATGACGAGGCCTGTTCTGAGTGGAACTTCTCCTGTTGTATGGTCTTGGCCACCGTGCTGCAGATCAGTTTCAGGGTCTTGGCAAATTTCTTATGGCCTAGTCCATCTTTATGTAGAGAAGCAATTCTTTTTTTCAGATCCTAAGAGAGATCTTTGGCATGAGGTGCCATGTTGAACTTCCAGTGACCAGTGTTAGGGAGAGTGAAAGTGATAACACCAAATTTAACACACCTGCTCCCCATTCACACCTGATACCTTGTAAACCTTACGAGTCACATGACCCTGGGGAGTGAAAATGGCTAATCGGGCCCAGTTTTGACATATTCACTTAGAGGTGTACTCACTTTTTTTGCCAGCTGTTTAGACTTAATGGCTGTGTGTTGGGTTATTTTGAGGGGATAGCTAATTTACACTGTTATACAAGCTGTACATTCACTGCTTTACATTGTAGCAAAGTGTCGCATGAAAAGTTATAATCAAATATTTTCAAAAATGTGAGGGGTGTACTCACTTCTGTGAGATACTGTATAAATATGTATAAGCAATATGTATAAGCAGGACAATAGGACATATAGGCTAGGTGGACAGGTATGTAGTGTAGAGGCAAACATAGAGGAGGGCAGAGACAGTCAGCTGAGCTGATGATCCAACCCTAAATGCCAAGGACCATGCAGGATCTAGAGCAGCCGCGGTCGGTGGACCTTAATTGGGGAGGACAGGCTCGTATTACGCTCGGAACCGGAGTGAATGGAATGGTGCGCAACGAACAAAACCAATTGTTTTTTTGATTTGCACACATTCCATTCACTCCGGTTCCGAGCGTAATACGAGCCCGTCCTCCCCAATTAGGATCCACCGACCGCGGCTGATCTAGAGTCATGCGCTTTGTACACTACACCATACTGCAGAGTCACATTCCATGTACACTACATTTACTTTGTGCACTACACCATACTCCAGAGTCACATTCCATGTACACTACATTTACTTTGTACATTACACCACACTCCAGAGTCACATTCCATGTACACTACATTTACTTTGTGCACTACACCATACTCCAGAGTCACATTCCATGTACACTACATTTACTTTGTACACTACACCATACTCCAGAGTCACATTCCATGTACACTACATTTACTTTGTACACTACACCATACTCCAGAGTCACATTCCATTTACACTACATTTACTTTGTGCACTACACCATACTCCAGAGTCACATTCCATTTACACTACACTTACTTTGTACACTACACCATACTCCAGAGTCACATTCCATGTACACTACATTTACTTTGTACATTACACCACACTCCAGAGTCACATTCCATGTACACTACATTTACTTTGTACATTACACCA
>JACXGM010011192.1:0-25331 GCA_016801145.1 Umbra pygmaea | reverse complement strand
GTAATAGTCATCGATATTGGTAATAGTAACACTGAATTGTACAGTCTTAGGTATACCTATATTTTTAATGTGTAAAAAAGAGTTGACTAAACATCAACATTGTATCATATTTGAATTAAATATTAATAACATGTAGGTTTTAAAACATTGACTAAATGTATACTCTGTTGGTACACCAATGAAATTAGCCGTTAACTCCATATGGGTTCGAGCAGACTGTTTCCGCAAAAACGATGCTCTTTGTTTCCACAATTTGTTGTTATATAAAGCCACTGTGAATCGTCCAGCTATGAAAATCTACCACACACTCTAATCCGGAAAGTCGCGCTTCTGGAGTCAAATGTGAAATGATTTTAACTTTGAGCAGCTACTTCCAGTTATGCCTCGCTTTGCTGGATGCAGCTGTTTAGGAAAGCAGCTACGTCCTTCTTTGAAAGTAATGGCTTTCTCCGGCGTGTACAATGTGAATGGCCCATTATTCCCTTTGCCTGCGAACATTGACATGCTGGACAGTACTTCATGCATCCAAGTAGGGTTGCCAACTCTCAAGCTGGATTCACACCAGGTCCGGCAAACTGGTTGCATTGCGGCGGAAGTCCATTCATTTCAATAGGAAGCAATGCGCACCGCTGCGGCAAATCTACTGGAACCGGCAAAATGTGGATGCGGTGCGGCGGGTGTGTCGCAAGAGTTGAAATAATCCAATTTATAACACCCACCACTGCAGTCTCTATACACTAATTGGCTGGCCTTCACTACATACCCGGTGTCAAACACACTGGTATCATCTAATATACAAGTGTCTCCTAGGCAAAACCCCACCTTACCTGAGATCATTAATCTCCAGAGCAACACCCTCTCTCAATCTGCGTTCAAGCAGGTTTATAACTCTGGTTGCCACTAAAGCCCGCACCTCCTTTGGCAGTTTCTCCTTCCAATTCTCTGCTGCTAATGATTGGAATTTTCTACAAAAATCCCTGAAGCTTGATTATATTGTCCCGCTAACCACTTTCAAGGCACTACTAACTAATCTACTGTCAGACCACTGCACATGTTAATCCCACCCACCTCTCTTCTGTCGTTATGCACTTTGCACAATCTAAACAGCATAGCTGTCTCTGTATATTTTGCACACTCCACCTCCCACAGTCCCGGTCATTATGCCACTTACCATAGTGTTATTTATGCACAGCCACTTTTTACCTCAACAATTGTACCCATCTACCTCAGCCCCTCCTCTTCATTTTTTTTTCTCTTCTTCAAACTATCTGTATTGTACAGCACCAAGCAACTGTACTCACCAACCTACCTCATTGTATCGACATCTATTTATCGACATTTATTTATCATACATTCACTGTTTTTATTTTCTGTTTTTACTATTTATTGTACATTCCTTGTCTCGTAATTTTAACTTTGTGGTCTGTACCTCGACGCTTTTATCTTGGCCAGGTCGCCGTCTCAAATGAGAAAACGTTCTCAACGTGCCCACCTGGTTAAATAAAGTTTAAATATAAAATAAATAAATAAACAAAATGCTAAGTAAACAAGGACTGACAATTTTTAAATTAGGGTTACCAAAAATGTTCTCCACACGGCACACGCACACACTAAAATTATGGAGTCTCTTGCCAGCCAAAGAAGTCCCTAAGTTGGCAACACTGATCCATGTATAGCTAGGAGCTATGGATGTTTCACTGTAGCATATCCCATGACTTTTCCCCCCCAATTTTCTTTAACTAAAAAGTAAATTGAACTTCAGGGATATAAATCTGTCCAGTTAAGAAGCCTAAGTAATTGTGAATGAATGTCACCTGTTTTGGTGCAAATGAAAGTGACAACAGGTGCTCTGGAGAGGCAAAAACAAGACAACCCCCAAAAAGGAAATGGTTTTGCAGATGTTGGCCGCAGACAATTGTTGTTCCTTCCTTATCCTTCATAATCCTTCTTCAGTTTTGTTTTGCTAGTGTCTTTGTCACTACTGGTAGCGTGAGGCGGTACCTGCAGCCCATTCAGGTTGCACAGGTAGTCCAGCTCCAGTTTCATACCTACCGTTACAAGAAAGTTTGCTGTGTCTCCCATTACAGTCTCAAGGGCATTGAAGAGATTTTTTAATTTTTTTATTTAACCTTTATTTAACCAGGTATGTTGACTAAGAACAATTTCTTATTTACAGCAACGACCTGGGAGCAATTAGGGTAAAGTGTCATGCCCAAGGACACAACGACATTTGGCTCAGTCGGGAATCGAACTGACAACCTTCTGACTACAAGTCTGACTCCCTACCCACTGAGCCATCTGCGCCCATATGATACCAGACGGGCAATTACAAGGAGACCTGGACAGCGTCATAGGACATCAACCCAGCAGCAGAACCGGTATCTTCTCCTTTGTGTGAGGAGGAACAGGAGGAGCACTGTCAGAGCCTTATAAAATGACCTCCAGCAGGCTACTAGTGTGTATGTATGGTTCTGACCAAACTGTCATGAGGGTGGCATGAGGGCCTTACATTCTCTAGTGCAGGGGTTCCCAAACCCTTCCATGGAGGGCCTAGTGTATCCTGGTTTTTGGTCTTTCCCTTCAATTAGAACATAATTAGGACCTTGACTGCCAGGTGAGGGGAGATCCTAACCAATTAGTGAGCTACTCCATCAGGCTTGTACAAGGTGAAAGCGAAAACCTGCATACACTAGGCCCACCATGGAAGGGTTTGGGGACCCCTGCTCTAGTGGGACCTGTGCTCACAGACCAGCAACGTGCCGCTTGATTGGCATTTCCCTGAGAACACCAGAACTAGAAGGTCAACCATTGGCGCCTCGTTCTCTTCACAGATGAGAGCAGGTTCACAATGAGCACGTGAGAGAGGTGAAAGCCTTGAGGTGCCGTGGTGAACGCTATGCTGCCTGCAACATCATCCAGAATGACCGGTTTGGTGGTGGGTCAGTGATGGTCTGGGGAGGCATATCATTGGAGGGTCAGACACATCTCCATGTGCTAGCCAACGGTACCCTGACTGCTGTTGGGTACTGGGATGAAATCGTCAGACATTAGGCTAGTGGAGTGGGCCTTGTATTTATCCTGGTGCAGGAAAATGCCCGGTCTCATGTGGCCAGAATGTATAGGCAATTCACGGATGAAGACATTGATGCCATTGACTGTCCCTCACATTCCCTACTGAACTGAATCAAATTGAGAACCTCTGGGATATTATGCATTGGTGCATTCAACACCACCAAGTAGCACCACACTGTCCAGGGACTCACTGACGCCCGCCCTGATCCGGGTCTTGGAGATCCCCCAGGGCACCATATGCCGTCTCATTAGGAGGATGCTCAAGCATTGTCGCAAGTGCATACAGACATGTGGGGGCCCATACACACTACTCTGTCACATGCGTTGCCGTGATGAAAGGTACAGAAGTTGGATCAGCTTGTGATTTCAACTGTTTACTTAGATTTTCTGTGTTTTTTCCAGCCTTTAAAAAAACACTGTGTAGGAAAAAATGCTAATATCTTAATTTCAATTCCTGTTCAAATGGCAAAAAATGTATGCACCTCATGATGTACAGTAAGAAATCATTGTCCTATCTAAATAACCTTTTTAGATTTTTGAAATATTACGAGATAAATGTTCTACAGCTTTTGTAAGATGGTCAATAAAATATAACGTCATTCTTCTTCACTCTACAAAATCCTACGCAGTGAACTTTTAATAGAAATCTGGAGACCGTCATCTTTACAAATTATATAAAATAAAGACTATAGCATAGGTACATATGTTATACAAAATACATCTTTAACTATTAAAGTTTCTTTATTAATTGATAATATAATGCTTTTTCCCAGTGGTATATAGAGCAATATCTTCAATATAGATAACTCAATGTATTTGTACAAATGATCAAATTGAAAAACAAACGCATATAAAAAATTAACATTGTAGAAGTTTATTTATTTCCATAATTTAATTAAAAAAGGGACACCTTCATATTCTGGATTCATTACACAAAGTGACATTCAGGTTTTTTGTTTCAATCTTGATGATTACACCTTACAGCTCATGAAAATCAAAAATCCAGTTTCTGAAAATATTATAATACATAAATGTCAACCTGAGAATAGTTTCCTGAGCCTTTAATCTTTCATTTTAAACTTTATTTTACCAGGCAAGTTGACTGAGAACATTTTCTCATTTGCAGCAACGGCCTGGGGGAAGGGAGGAAGAGGAGGGGGAGAGGGGAATGAATGAGCCAATTGAGAGATAGGGATGATTAGGTTGCCATGATGGTATGAGGGACAGACTGGAAATGTGTCCAGGACACCAGGGTTAACAACCCTACTCTTACGAAATCACATCAGATATTTAGTGACCACAGAGAGTCAGGACACGGGTTTAATATCCCATCTGAAAGACAGCACCCTACACAGAGCAGATGTCCCCATCACTGCCCTGGGGGATTGGGAATAAGCTTTAGACCAGAGGGAAGAGTGCCCCCTACTGGCCCTCCAACAACACTTCCAGCAGCACTGGTCTCCCATCCAGGGACTAACCAGGCCCAACCCGCTTCTGGCTCTACGCTGCTGGCATGAGGAGGCTAAGCCACAGAAGGCCATTCCTGAAAGGGCTGGCTGTGTGCAGAGTGCTGTATCAAAGTATATTCATGGAAAGTTGACTGGAAGGGAAGTGTGGTAGAAAAAAATGCACAAGCAACAAGGATGACTGCAGACTTGAGAGGATTGTCAGGCAAAGCTGATTCAAGAACAGGAAGTGAGCTTCACAAGGAGTAAACTGAGGCTGGAGTCAGTGCATCAAGAGCCACCATGCACAGACGTGTCCAGGAAATGGGCTACAAGTGTCGTATTCCTAGTGTCAAGCCACTCCTGAACCAGAGACATCAGAACCGTCTTACCTGGGCTAAGGAGAAAAAGAACTGGACCATTGCTTAGTGGTTCAAAGTCCTCTTTTCAGATGAAAGTACATTTTGCATTTCATTTGGAAATCAAGGTCCCAGAGTCTGGAGGAAGAGTGGAGAGGCACAGAATCCAAGTTGTATGAAGTCCAGTGTGAAGTTTCCACAGTCTGATGCTTTGGGATGCCAAAAAGTTGAATGCCGCTTTCAAAGCACCCTGGGCTTCTGTAACACTTTAGCAGTGCCACAGGCTGATTGCCTCCATGTCACGCCACACAGATGCAGTAATTAGCCTCCATGCCACACCACATTGATGCAGTCATTTGGGTAAAAATAGCCCCAACCAAGTATTGAGTGCACAAATTAACATGATTTAGAAGGTTCGCATTTACAGTCAGGGAAAAAATATTTGATCCACGTTTGCCCACTGACAAATTAATTATCAGTCTATAATTTAATGGTAGGTTTATTTGAACATTAAGAAACAGAATAACAAAAAAAAACCATGAAAACAAATTTCAAACAAGTTATTAATTGATTTTCATGACAATGAGTGAAATATGTATTTGATCCCCTCTCAATGAGCAAGATTTCTGGCTCCCAGGTGCCTCTTATACAAGTAACGAGCTGAGATTAGGAGCACTCCCTTAAAGGTCAACTTGTTACCTATGTAGAAGACACCTGTCCAGAGAAACAAGCAATCACCCAGATTCCAAAATCTCCACCATGTCCAAGACCAAAGAGCTGCCCAAGGATGTCAGGGACAAGATAGTAGACCTACACAAAGCTGGAATGGGCGACAAGACCATCGTCAAGCTGCTTGGTGAGGTGACAAAAGTTGGTGCGATTTTTTGCAAATGGATGAAACACAAAATGACTGTAAATATCCCTCAGTCTGGGGCTCCATGCAAGATCTCACCTCATGGAGTTACAATGATCATGAGAGGAATCAGGCCAGAATTACACAGAAGATCTTGTCAATGATCTCAAGGCAGCTGGGACCATAGTCAACAAGAAAACAATTGGTAACACATACATGGAGGTGGACACATTATGCTTTGGGGGTGTTTTTCTGCTAAGGGGACAGGACAACTTCACCACATCAAAGGGACGATGGACGAGGCCATGTACTGTCAAACTTGGGTGAGAACCTCCTTCCCTCAGCCAGGGCATTGAAAATGGTCATGAATGGGTATTCCAGCATAGGGCTGGGAGGTATACCAGAAAAAACTATATACCGGTCTTCATGTATGAAGCGGTTTGCTATATTCGTTACCGGTATTTTTTTCATATGTCATTCCGCCAGCTGCAACAACTGAGAATAATCTTATTTTGGAATAAGCCACGCCTCTAAAAACTTAATGCCCACTGCATGATGCAAACAAACACACGTGAGAAACAAACACCTGAAAGTTAGATAAACTGTGAAAAAAACAATGGAGGGTGCAGGTAGAATTATCTGCGCAGCAGCAAGCGAAAAATGTTTTGTTAAAAAGGGTGCAACATTGATAGTGTGGACATGGTTTAATTTTAAGACCCCGTTTACACGTACACGGTTATTTTGAATAACAGAGATATTTCCCTTCGTTTGTGCCCTTTGTTTAAATGGAAACAGAGAATTCGCCCTTGAAAAAGATTCTTTCTTAAAACTCCGGCCAAAGTGTAGACTTTGGAAAACTCTGTTTGCATGTAAATTGAGGAAAATTTAGGTTCAGGCAGCCGCCAGAACGTTCACCTGTGCCAAAAGTGCGACCTGGTTACATTTTCATTTGGCTATTTTTGGGAATCTGATTGGCTAACGTGGGCTTCAGCCTTTCGTTACACTGCCACCTACACATTTGGCATGCTCTTGACGGCATATACGCTTGGTTTAATTAGCACCTGCACTAAGCCACTCAACCAATGTTATAACAAGGGAAAAAAGCGTATGGAGGTTGATTGGCTCGCGGTCAAGGGCTATTTTTCCGTGCCCAGAACCTGTGAAACCAATCTGATTGTCTGTTCTATACCAGTAGTTAATCTAGTTAAATGACAGTGGGACTTTTTTGTAATTCATAAACCTAAGCAAGTGGTGTGGTGGTGCCATGACATGCCACGGTTCAGTACTAAAGCCATAGACAGTGGATAGGCTTGTTTTTTTTGTGGTTGCAAAGTTATTTATTAGTATTCCTGCATTTAATAAAGATTTAAATAATAGCACTACTTTTACTTACTCAGTGTTGTTTATTGGTGTTCCAAAAAAAATCATAATGAATGAACAAATTAATTTCTTTCAACCCTTTACTTAAAAAATTAAATACCTTTAAATACCGGGATACCGTCAAACATTTGAAAGATATTGGGGTATTAAATTTAAGCCATACCTCCCAGCCCTATTCCAGCATGACAATGACCCAAAACACACGGGCAAGGCAACAAAGGAGTGGCTCAAGAAGAAGCACATTAAGGTTTTGGAGTGGCCTAGCCAGTCTCCAGACCTTAATCCCATAGAAAATCTGTGGAGGGAGCTGAAGGTTCTAGTTGCAAAACGTCAGCCTCGAAACCTTAGAGAGGAAGGAGTGTGACAAAATCCCTCCTGAGATGTGTGCAAACCCGGTGGCTAACTACAAGAAATGTCTGACCTCTGTGATTGCCAACAAGGGTTTTGCCACCAAGTACTAAATCATGCAAAGGGGTCAAATACTTATTTCAGTCATTGTAATGCAAATCAATCAACTTTTAAAAAAAAAAAGTTTTTCTGGATTTTGGTTGTTATTCTGTCTCTCACTGTTCGCTGATCATTTTTCTGTCAGTAGGCAAATGTACAAACTCAGGAAGGAATCAAATACTTTTTTCCCCTCACTGTATTTATTATATATACTTTAATATTTTTGAGATACTTTATGTTTTATTTACATGAGCTGGTTGTTGTAATCATCAAGATTGAAACAAACAAAATCTTGAAATGTCACTGTGTGTATTTAATCTAGAATATATGAAGGTGTCCGTTTTTAAATTAATTACAGAAATAAATAAACTATTCCAAAAATGTATTAAGATGCACCTGTGATGTCACATACTTAGCTACTATATTTTGTAAAAATTTTAATGCTTCTATGTATAATACAAAAAATTGAATTTAGTGTTTTATAACAATCACTATAAGCTACCAAGGCACAATGCACTACACAAAATACAATTCAAAGCCATAACCATTTATACCCAATGAATATCATTAAAACCAATACATGAACATTTCTTCTTGTCACTTTGCAGTCTTTTCCGTGCTCTAAGGTGTTGATTGATATGTTTGCTATCAGCCATTGTTGCTGACTTCCACCTGTGATGGCAGAGTTCTCTATGGTCACGATTCTACTCAATACCATATCCCTAACTCTGTTTTAACCCTGGGACAGTGAAGAGACTTCTGGTGGCAGAATACTCATTAAAAAAAATATTGTCATACGTAGTTGTTCACACTGTTTCTTTCCAGTTTTGAGGGTAGCCATTTCCTTCGAGAGCTGAAGCTAGGGGGCTGAGATCTACGTTCGCTATGAATCCTGTATCTTGTGGTATTTCATGAAAATACCAATTAAAAGAAAGCAAATTCCACCATGAAATTAAAATGTGCTTAATTCCAAATTGTGTTACAGACAATGTCAGGTTTACATACCCTATAAGGTGTGTAATATATTTAAAGTATACATGAATTATCAGGAAAAACCTTGATTTGTAATGGGATTCCAATTAAACTATAAAAGCATCACAGAATAGCACAATCATTAAACAAAACATAGCAATAAATAGAAGTTGGCATTTTATTCCTTCTTATTACTGTGTATTTCCCCTTTAGCATCAATGAAGGCTTGCAGTTCTTTGTGTTAGTTGTGGATGAGGCCTTTATTTTCTCAGGTGGTAAAGCCGTCCATTGTTCTTGACAAAAAGCCTTGTGGTCCCGTAAATTCTTGGGTTGTCTTGCATGAACTGCACGTTTCAGATCTCCCCAAAGTGGCTTAATGATATTGACGTCAAGAGACTGATGGCCACTCCAGAATGTTATCTTTCTTCTGCTGTAGCCACTGAAGGGTTAACCTGGTCTTGTGTTTTGGATCACTGTCAGGTTGGAAAGTCAAATGAGGCCCATGTGCAGCTCCCAGGCTGTTTAATGCAAATTGTTGTCAAATGTTTTCAGATAACATGCGTCGTTCATCTTGCCTTACGTTCTGACTAAATTCCCTGTGCAGCTGAAGCTCA
This sequence comes from Umbra pygmaea, assembly GCA_016801145.1. Taxonomy (NCBI): domain Eukaryota; kingdom Metazoa; phylum Chordata; class Actinopteri; order Esociformes; family Umbridae; genus Umbra; species Umbra pygmaea. Next base: position 16,189 of record JACXGM010011192.1, on the reverse strand, counting down.
CACAGCCCCACTACATCAGAGACCAACCTCCATGCTTCATAGTTAGGGTAGTGTACATTCCGTCATAGGCCTTGTTGACTCCTCTCCAATCACAGCGTTTATGGTTGTGACCGTTAAAGTTACATTTTGGTTTCATCACTCCAAATAACTTTGTTTTTTGAGGCTTGTCTAGGTGCTGTTTGGCATATTGTAAGTGGTCTGTGTTGTGGCATTTGTGCAGTAACAGCTTTCATTCTGGCAACTTGACTGTGCAGCCCATTTTTGTTCAGGTACCTCCTTATTGTGCAACTTCAAAAAGCCACCACTGTTTTGCAGAGAAGCCTGTATTTAGGCTGAAGTTTTATACTTTTGTATCCCAACCAATTTTCCTGGCAGTTGTGGCTGAAAGCTTCATTGGTCTACCTAACCGTGGATTGGCATCAACAGAAGCTCTAATATTCCACTTCTTTATCAGAGTTTGAACATTACTGTTTGGTATTTTCAAATCTTTGGATGGTTTTCATATCCTTTTCCTGATTTATGAAGTTCATCTGTTTTTCTCACAGGTCCTTTAACAGTTCTTTTGCTGTCCCCATGGCTCAGTATCCAGCAGTCGGTGCATCCCTGGTTGAAATGTGCAGGGGTCTCTCAAGAGTAAACTTTTAATCAGGTGTTATTTCAGTTACCATTATGATTTAAAACAGGAACACACAATTGTGATATTAAATGTCTCCACCTGAACACTATCCCTTTATACTGCACGATTAATCATATTTTCAGAAAATTGACAATGTTACACAATTCTGTTAGGGGTGTGTAAATTTATAATCACAATTGTATATGACCAAAATTATCATTGGTAACATTTGTATTTAGTAAGTAGCTGAGTAACGATGACATTTACCTTTAACACCATTTCCCCATATACACTTATATGCAATATGGGCTGCTTTGTTCATTACTGATTGATGTCAACTTTTGACTTTGTTGGAGAAATGTACGATTGTCCAGGTGCACCAAAACTAGGTTCTACTTCATAATGGACAGACCTATTCCCGTATACACAACCATAATGATGCTTTAACCATGAAAGCCATCTAGTGTTTATTGACAGTTTAATCTCATCAAGACTGCAGGCTTACAATACCCCCATGGAACACAAAGGCTAATTACCTCTTTGAAAATACTTCTACTTTTGCCTAAGATTATCTTTTGTGTAATTTCTGATGTCTTTTCAAGGCTGACGCAAAACCAAACCTCTTATCACATTTGGTGCAGGTGTAAGGTTTCTCTCCAGTGTGCACTTTCTGGTGATCCCGAAGATGTATTTTTTGGCGAAACTGTTTGTCACACAAAGAGCAGGTGTAAGGCTTCTCTCCTGTATGTATTCTTGTGTGTCTTTCCAGAGCTGATGCACTTTGGCAATCCTTTCCACACACTGAACAGCAGTACAAGCTCCAGCTCTTAGCTTTTTGTTGACCAGGTTCTCCTGATGTACAGGAAATCTGATTGCTGTCAGGGCAGTTTTCGATTCCCTCTGCTTTGGGAAAAAAATAGATTGATTTACTCATAACTCATAACCCTGGGGGGTCGTATTATCCCAAAATAGCTTTGAAATTTAATGTAGCGGTATAAAACCCCTTTCAATTAGGCACAATGTATTCCCCTTGTAACTTCTCTAGTGCCTTAGTGCAGAAGGTCCTGCACTATATTATTAAACATTATTTTACCAGGCAAGTTGACAGAGAAAATATCTCTTACAGCAACGGCATGGAGAGCAGTAGGGGAGAGGGACAGGGATAAATGAGCATATTGAAAGCTGGAGATGATTAGTTTGCCATGGTTTTATGAAAGCCAGACTGTCTCATCCACATAACGGCACCCTACACAGAGCAGATGTCCCATTCACTGTACCTTTGGGTATGATATTTAGACCAGCGGGAGGTGTGCCCCCAATCAGCCCTCCAAAACTATTCCAGAGGGGGGGCTTACTTTCAGAGGCAAACTAGTGGTGGGATACAAATACCTATGCTGCTGGCTGTCACGTAAAACAAATATGACCAAATAACTTATTTGAACTCACCAAAACCTGGCTCTTCCTCCTCTTCCTTCACTTTGACATCCAGAACCAGACTGAGACCAGTCTCCTCTGTAGCTACAGACACCAGCTGTGGTGATCCCTTGCCAGCAGCTTCACTCTCACCTGTGTGCATTTTCTGATGCTGGTTGCGATAAGATGATGAAGAAAAACTCTTCCTACACACAGAGCAACTGAATGGCTTCTCTCCAGTATGGACTACCTGGTGTCTTTTCAGTGCTCCCTTCTCACAAAATAGTTTTTCGCACACAGAGCAGGAGTGAGGTTTCTCTCCTGTGTGTCTCAGGAAGTGACTAGACAATGATTGTGCTCTGGCAAATCTCTCCCCACACACAGAACAGGAGTGAGGTTTTTCTCCTGTATGTGTACGAAAGTGACCACTCAAGTTTTGTGCTTTGGCAAAACGCTTTCCACACACAGAGCAGGTGTAAGGTTTCTCTCCCGTGTGTACTTTTTGGTGCCTTTTCAGGCCTCTCTTCTCACGAAATTGTTTCCCACAGTCAGAGCATGAGTGAGACTTCTCTCCAGTATGTATGAGATAGTGTCTTTTCAAGGTGTTTACTTGGTTAAAACTCTTCCCGCATACAGCACAAATAAAAGGCTTCTCTCCAGTGTGCACTTTCTGATGTCTATTGAGATCTCCTTTCTGCCCAAATTGCTTCCCACACACAGAGCAAGAGTGAGGTTTTTCTCCTGTGTGTGTTCGAAGGTGACTGCTCAAGTGTTGCGCTCTCGCAAAACTCTTACCACATACATAGCAGGAAATTAGTTTCTCTAGTGTGTGTGTTCGAAGGTGTAGATTCAAAGTTTGTGCTTTAATAAAATGTTTTCCACACACAGAGCAGGGGTGTGGTTTCTCTCTGATGTGAAGCTTCTGGTGAGCATTCAGATTCCTGTTTTTTCGGAATTGCTTACCGCACACTGAGCAGGAGTAACATTTCTCAGAGTGCGTGTTCTGGTGTTTTGTGAGATATGCCAATGTTGCAAAACTCCTCCCACAAACAGAGCAAGAGTGAGGTTCCTCATTTGAGTGTGTCAGCATGTGTTTTCTCATAACCCCGGCAAATGCAAAACATTTTCCACAGATGGGGCAAGAGTAAGGCTTCTCTTCTGTGTGAACATTCTGGTGTTTCGTTAAGGAATCCTTTTCATTAAAATGCTTCCCACACACCGAACAGGAGTGAGGGTTTCTCTCTTTGTGTAACCATTTGTGTCTCCAATATGCCATATATTTTGAGAAAGCCATTCCACAAAGTGAGAAGGAATAAGGCTTTCGTTCAATTTGTGTCTCCTGATTATTGCTAAAATTCATCTTTGCATGAATCCGCTTGTGTCTCCAATATGTCAAATATTTTAAGAAGGTAATTTTACAGAGTGAGCAGGAGTAAGGCTTTTGTCCAGCATGCATTTGCATGTGATCACTGTATTTCTTTTGTGTGGTAAAACATTTCCCACACACAGAGCAGAAGTAGGATTTCTTTCTAGTGTGAATCAGAGTGTGTGTTAGTAAGTGTCTTCTTAAGACTGATTCATCAGCATAACATTTTCCACAGTCTGGGCATGGATACAATTCCTCTGTGTATTTTTTCTGGTGATTGATAAGATCTACATTCAAACCAAATTGCTTCCCACTTTGACTGCAGTGGTATGGCTTCTCTCTGTTGTGGTGCAGCGGATACTGTTTAGGTTCTTGTAATGTAGATGGACTAACTTCATTATCAGAGCAATGGTCCAGTGTCTCTGCTGTAAAAAAATATAGCATAGAATTACCCTAATAACCTACATTTACACCCTCAATATAATAACAATCTTTTTGACCTATAATGACAATTTCGACAAAGCGACATTATCAATGTGTTACTCACCAAAAGAAGGATCCTCCTTTCCTTTAATTCTTGCATTTGGTACCAGACTGAGACCAAACTCCTCTTCAGCTACAAACGCTGGCTGTTGTGAAGCCGGTTCCACAGATTTTCTATCCCCTGTGTGCGTTTTTTGATGTTCAATGAGATCTGATGAGGAGAAACTCTGTCCACACAAGGCACAACTGATCAGCTTACTCCCATTGTGTACTTTCTGGTGTCTGTTTAGGTCTCCCTTTTCACGGAATAGCATCCCGCACAGAGAGCAAGTATGAGGTTTCTCTCCTGTGTGAATTCGACTGTGTCTCATCAAGGTCCTTGCTTGAGTAAAACTCTTCTTACAAACAGAGCAAGTGAAGGGCTTCTCTCCAGTGTGCCCTTTCTGGTGTCTGTTCCTGTCTCCCATAAGACGGAATTGCTTCCCACACAAAGCGCAGGAGTGAGGTTTTTCTCCAGTGTGTATGCGAAGGTGACTACTCAAGGTTGCCGCTTCTGCAAAACTCTTCCCACACACAGAGCAACTGAATGGCCTCTCTCCTGTGTGTTCTTTCTGGTGTCTTTGCAGGTTCTTTTTTTGACTAAATTGCTTACTGCAAATAGAGCAGTGGTAAGGCTTCTCTCCAGTGTGTGTCCGGAAGTGTCTCTTAAGCTTGGATGGGCGGGCAAATGCCTTTCCACAAACTGAGCAGATGGAGGATGCCTTGGCAGATTTTCTGTGGGGTCTGTTTTCATTAGATGGGTGAGAGGTCGGTTTTCCACATTCTGGGAAGGTCCAGGTGTTTTCACATGTTTGATTCTCCTGGTGATCAGTTTCTGCCTGTGCCTCACCTCTGTAACTGTAGTCAGGTATGTCTCCTATTTAAACAAAACATGATTTAATAGAAAAACTATTCCTAGAGTGCTGAGATATTAGTTTTATTTGCTCAGGCACAAAAACTCAAAGTATTAATTTAAAGTATTCAATAAGTGTTAATTAAAAGTACTAATTCAGACTAATTAAGGTTCAAGATGCTATTCAGCCAAAGTGTAATTTTCTGTATAATTTAACAAAACTCGAAAGCCATTAACTTTAAGTATTGGTGTGGAAATGTATTGAAGGCAGACAGAAACAGACTAGAGAGAATTTTTATTTGTACCAAGGTCACATGTCTAAGCTATGTGAAAAAACTGAAAATAGAACTGCAGGGCACCTCCAGACATTCTGTAGTGGTGAGACAAGAACATTAGAAATAGGTAATCTAAAAGTAATCTATCTTTGAAATTTAGCAGGTCTGGTTTAGGGCATTGGACACACCCTATCTGGCATTGTGGGGCTTGGGACTGGTTTGAACTCCAAGTCTTACGAACTCCAAGTTACGTACCAGTATTAGCCACATCCCACTCCACATCTTCAGGCTCCTCTTTGACCACAATGTGGAAACTGTGTACGTCACTGCAGTTGTCAAGATGGGATGGGTCAGTAGGATCCTGCAACAGAGCATGAGGTAAATAACTTTTAAAAGTTACATTCAGACATATAGATTTCAGGGGCCCAGAATTCCTGGGAATGGCCCTGCATACAGGGAGCCCTCTCTACATGTCCTTTCAGAGGTTAGAGAGATAATTGTAAGGCTGTCGATTTGATTCCTGACTGTGTCAAATGTCCCTGTGTCCTTGAGCAAGGCACTTTACCCTAAGATGCTCAAGGGGGTTGTCCCTGTGATTTCTGTAAGTCTAAGTATTACTATAAAAAAAAAGTATATGGATGGTATGTTTGTAGTAACCTACACCCATGCTGTAATATCATAATAAGCACCCATAACCTCCAGCAATTAAACACTTTAATATGGCTAAGAAATAAGTTACTAATGTTAACACATCCAACATACATATCTGCCTCTCAAATCCTCCATGCATTGTAAAACACATCCAACACAGCTGGCACAGACCCACTTTTAACAACACTGGAAAATATTGGTGTTGGGACCTAAGAAAGTCACCGGTATGGCCATCATCAGTCATTCAGCAGCTGCTCTTATTCAGAGTGACTTACATTGAACAAAGGGACATCCCCCAGGAGCAATGCAGGCTCAAGTGCCTTGCTCAAGGCCACATTCCCTTTTGGCACAGTCTGGGTATTGACAGGGTTTGTAATCGAATCTGCAACCTTGTGACTACACCTCTGACTCCCTAACCACTGAGCCGTCTGATCTGACCCTGCTATTCTACAGTTAAAACCCTTTAGACATCATTCCATGTATACAATGCAAAGGAAGAAAATAACCTAAAGCATAATTAAACAATTCTAAACAAAAGATCATGTTGAACTCTTCAGCTCTGCTGAGACTGGCTCCTACCACCCTTCATGATAGAAATGTTTGATATCTATCATCATAAAATGTATCATAAAAATGTATCATTGTATAATTATTCACTAAACTTGTGTACCCTATAATTATTTCAAAGATTTGAACAATTGTTTTTGAGTCCACCTATTTAAGATATTACAGGATAATCGGTTTATAATTAATTGGCAAGAATAACCACTGCCTTCTCTGTCTTTCTCACAGTATTCTAGTTATTAAAAAAATAGAATGAAAGAACATTCCAAGTCAGGTTCTATTACCGTAGAACAATTTTAGAAGGCACTGAAACTCTGTCAGCACTCAGTACAGCACATCATATAAAAGTAAAAAGACAATCTACCACCACAACTCCTAGATCGGGGGGCAACAGTGTACAATTTCCCGAAATATATAAAAGTAAAAAGACAATCTACCACCACAACTCCTAGATCGGGGGGCAACAGTGTACAAAAAACACATTTATATTTATGTTTATTTTCCAGGGCACAACAGTTAATTTTTTGTGTGATTTTTTTTCCCCATTACCCACTAACTCTGCATTGTCTGCAGCTCGGCACTACTTGGACAGATCCGTGTGATGACAAGGGGCGCGAACACGGTTGTCCTGTCAAATTTATTCATGATTGAATTGAGGATGAAACGAGAAATTCAGTATAAACGAACAGCTCTCTCTGTCAATAACAACATATATTTAAGTATACGTTTGATCAAAAGCTCCCTGACAAAGCAACACTGGAATGGGATCAAAGTAAGTAGATGATCAAATAGATTACCTGACACTGTGAGCACTCCAACCAAATAATCACACACAAATCAAAGTCAAGTTACTTGACTACCTGAATATGTTCACTGTGACAGTGTCGTTTTATTTTGCTTTAGGTTTATATTAAAACAAAATGTGGTATGTAGTTACTCTACCACCAAATCAATGAGAGGTGCATACAGTAGTTTGACATATGAACATTTTCGAAATGTCATTATTACCCTTACATTTTCGAATTTACCTACTGTAACATTTTACATTAAAAGCCCTGTTTGTAGTTATAATGCTATACATTAGGCTTCTCACCTCATCCATTGTGAAATCTTCTGAAAACCTTTATTCGGAGCGATTATCACAGTATTTCACTGCAGCAGATTTGTTTTGTATCACCTCTTCACTGTTGACACGAGGCCATGTTAGCTAAAAAATATCAGATGAAACCCATGATTGTTACTTTCCAAACAAAACTATGTCAGCTGGAAAAACCTTAAACACGTAACTTTTTGTAGCAAGCTAAAACACCACTTTTCAAAATCGTAATTTAATTATCTAAAGCAATTAGCTAGGTATCCTAACAGTGCATAATGCTAACCAAACAGTAGCTATAGCTAGCTAACCAGCCAGTTAAGACCGGAAAGAATAATATTAAATGTTGTTTTCAAAAATTTCTCGCAACATGTGTACAGTTCGTGATTGTAAATATCAAATACTATTTTGAATTGTATCAAATGATTTTGTACACAATACCAAAATAACTCAGGTGGTTAGCTAGCTACCAGAATTAGCACGTTATCTCTTCTTGGCCTACGGGTTGGCTACTCAATCTGTGTCTTTGCGAATTTGCGCCACCAACAGTTCCGGAGGCCGTTTCTGACACTACCATATGGTACCTTCTGTACAGTGCAGTGACCACAATGCCTTTAAAATTATTATTATTATTTAAACAAGCACTATAGAACTTTTTCGAAAAGTTGAAAAAAAAAAGTTTTAGGACTAGTAAACTTTAGAAACTAGCCCTATTGGATCCAGGGGTTGAAAACAACAACATAAAAAAATACAACTACAGCAAAATTGACATTTCACAATATATAACAAGCAGCAATTGCATATTATGGACAAAATATAATGTGTATTTTTCGAGATTGGTTATATTGTCCTTGTATTACTCATGTGTCCAGTAAAACACAAGTGGAACTGGTGCTGCTGTATTGTGAGAAGTATGATGTGGACACGGATGTACTGTTTGAAAGGGTTAAAGCTGGATTCACACCAGATCCGACAAACTGGTTGCATTGCGGCGGAAGTCCATTCATTTCAATAGGAAGCAATGCGCACCGCTGCGGCAAATCTACCAGAACCGGCAAAATGTGGATGCGGTGTGGCGGGTGTGTCGCAAGACTTGAAATAATCCAATTTGTGCGGAACTTTGCCATACAGCACCAGAACAGGAAGTTGATTTACCACCGAGGAAGAGCTAATATGTTGCTTTCACCTATGGTGTTTTTGGATTGCAAGAAAAGCTTTGACAGCTCAGTAGACAGTTTTCGTATAGTCAATGAACACTAAACTGAAAAAAGCTCCTGCAAGTCGCTTTGCTGGAGGTGGACAGTTGTATGCAATGTTGCCCACCATCTCGTAGATGCGGAAGATTGATTACGATGTTGATTGCAGTGTACACATGTGTCTGATATTTTACCATATCTTTTGAGGGCTTTGCCATCCATAGTGAAAGTTCAGTTCTTTGCCATCCATAGTGAAAGTTCAGTGCTTTGCCATCCATAGTGAAAGTTCAGTGCTTTGCCATCCATTATGCAAGTTCAGTGCTTTGCCATCCATAATCAAAGTTCAGTGCTTTGCCATCCATAGTCAAAGTTCAGTGCTTTGCCATCCATAGTCAAAGTTCAGTGCTATGCCATCCAGTCAAAATTCAGTGCCTAGATGAGTTTTCTCTACACTCACTGACATAACTCATGTGACAATACCATAGGAAAAAACAATTTTATTATACTTATTTTCAGAGGTATATCACATAAAATTTTATATACAGTATCACACAAAAGTGAGTACACCCCTCACATACATTTTTGAAAAATACTTGATTGTAACTTTTCATGAGATAACACTAGAGGAATTACACTTTTCTACAATGTAGAGTGTACAGCTTGTATAAGTGTAAATTTGCAGTCCCCTCAAAATAACTCATACAGCCATTAAGGTCTAAACCACCGGCAACAACCGTGAGTACACACCTGTGTGTCATGTGACTAGTTAAGTGTTACAATGTATCAGGGATGAATGTGGAGCAGGTGTGTAAAAATTGTCATTTTTTCAGTGTTGTCACATGAAAAGTTATAATCAAATATTTACAAAAATGTGAGGGGTGTACTCACTTTTGTGAGATACTGTAAATAAAGGACCATAGGCTTTTAAATAAAAGGTTTATTTGATGATTTTAGCCATGTAAAATCTAGTATCACAGTAAATCAATACTGGTATTGTGACAGAATGTATTATCTCCACTTACTAATACCTGAACTGAGCAAAACACCAGATTAATCCTCCTCTACCTTTTATCTCTTCATTTTTTTACATTCGGGTCAACAGATTGACAGAGTTCCTCAATCCCAACTGGTGCTCTAACAGTATGAGTCTTCAGATGTCTACAGAGATGTTGAGGACGTGTGTAGCTTTGGCCACATTCAGCACAGCTGTAAGGTCTCTCTCCTGTGTGTGTCAGACAGTGGAACTTAAAGGACCTAGGCCAACTAAAATGCTTGCCGCAGACAGAGCAGGAGTAGGGTTTCTCTCCAGAGTGTGTGCGGAGGTGATCTTTCAACGTGGATGATAGGGTAAAACGCTTTTCACACACAGAACAGGAAAAGGGTTTCTCTCCTGTGTGTGATTTCTGGTGTCTTTTTAAGGCTGAATCAAAGCCAAACCTTTTTTCACACTCAGGGCAAGAGTAAGGTTTCTCGATTTTATGCACATTCTGGTGGTCTCGAAGATGTATTTTTTGACGAAATTGTTTCTTGCACAAAGAGCAGGTGTAAGGCTTCTCTCCTGTGTGTGTTCTAATGTGTCTTCTTAATGCTGATAACATTTGGCAATCTCTTCCACACACAGAACAGCAGTGGGAAATCTTGACATTTTGACTTTCCTGGAGTTGATTAGGTTCTCCTGAAGTAGAGGAACTCCCCACTGGGTGAAAACCCTCTCCTGCGGGAATAGAAATGCAGTGTTTAAGCAAAGCTGCAGACCAGTTAACGCACTAAATTGACCTCACCATTCAAGTCATTATTACAGAATGCCAGACTTCATTAAAGTGCCTTGCATAAGTGGACATATCCACATTTTGTAGTTTGACAACCTGGAATGAAATAGGGTGGGTATTGGGATTTTTAACATTTTGTTTTACCAAACACACTGTAACGTTAGTACTCTCGTCTAGCCGAATGGAATTATAGCAACTAATTTTAATGCACACAGTGAGTTTTTAACATCTTCTGCCATGGCTCAACTGTTTGAAAGCATTCTCTCCACACGTTGTGTGTCATCTCTTTTGTTACTGCTAGATTCAGTTCTTAACCAATTGTGTGGCTTTCCAGACTTCACAATGCAGACGGGCACGATACAAAGCTTCCTGTGCTTTGGCTATGGGTGTAAAACAGGATTGAATCTTGGACTGCTTCCGTTAGTCATGTTTTCTCAGAAAAACAAACTAGTTTGGTTGTAAGATGCCATGTGAGATGTGATGGTTTCATGATTCATTGCTAAGATGCGATCAACACCACATACCACACAATGCGGCATAGGCTCTTCTTCTGTCCTGCTCCAGCTTGAATTTGAGTCATATTTCCTTACTGTTTTGCGCCACTTGCTGGTAGCACATACTATTGGAACTTCACGGTGCGGCAGTGGGCCAAGTAGGTTGTCTAACAACCGGAAGGTTGGTGGTTCAATCCCCGGGTCCTCCTGACCAAGTGTCGAGGTGACCATGAGCCAGACATCTAACCCCAGCTGCTCCCGACGAGCTGGCTGGCAACTTGCATGGCTGAGACCGCCGTCGGTGTATGAATAAGTGAATGGGTGGATGTGAGGCACTGTAAAGCACTTTTCTAACCAATGGCCACTCAAAGTGCTACATAAATGCAGTCCATTTACCATTTCTGGTGCTGCTGAAGACCAGCACTTGCAGTGCTTGGGTCACTGTCAAGCACTTCATTTTTCACAGGGCTGCTTGAAATATTCCCTGTCGGATCTGCACTCATCCTAATAGTTCCTGTTTGGAGCCACAACTGCAGTGTTTTTGAACCATTCATCATTTTATCTACCTCCACTTATCTTGCCCTTATAGTTTAGCTTGTAACAGTTATTGGGCTACTTTGTAACCAGGGTCTCAAATTACACACACGCACCATAGTTTTTACGTGCGTCTAAACAGTGCCACCAAACTGTAGAAAGGCTGAGACAGTTTGAGTTGAAGGAGCGCCAGCCAAAGACAACCTCAACCACTCCTAGTTTTGCGGCACTGATTACCGTATATGGAGGGTGTATGTAGGGCTAGTGTACCATTAAAGGGAGCACCGTGTGCCCTTTGTTAGGAACCAGTGCTCGAGGCATTCCTTCCTTCTAGCTCTACAGCCACTCGTTCCTTTGTGCATGCATTCTCAACCTTACAACTGCAGAGAAAATATAACTTTACTACTATATAACTTTAACTTATATAACTTTAAAACTTTAATAAAAAGTAAATTATATTTGTAATATAACTGTATACCATATTTTAGTGCATAAAACACACAACCGTGATTAATGCACATCCTCGTACAATGCACAAATATCTTGTTTTTCGTAAAAAAAATCTGTATTGCGCACACCCTCACAAAGCACGCATCATTTTTTTATAACAAATAAATTAATTTATATCAGATAAATGCCAGGCCATATCTGCAATAAACCAGTGAAAACAAAAAATGAACCACGGCTCAAATAAAAATATGAATACATTGTCTCCAAATCTTGTATATTGTGTGTATCTACTCTGTTCTTGCTACAACTGAGTGTGCTGTCTGTTTCCCGGAGCACTAAAATTAAATACCAACCACCATCTACCTGCCTTGCCTGAGTCTCCCTCCTCATTTCACCAATGCCATCGTGACAAAATGACCAACCTACAAAGAGGACAAACGAGACCAAGGCACCTCTGGAGACAGGAAGTGGAGCTGGAGGATGAGTACACCCTGGACAGGCTCCTTTCCTCTACCTCCAGTCCCAGCTTACCCTCCGTCTCCTGGGCAGAGCTCCTTTCCACCATCCTGTCGGGAAAAAACCTGATGGGTGGCTGGACTACATGGTCCGGCAGGCCACTGCCGAGCTACAGGGGTATGCCGCCGCCACCGCCGAGCTACAGGGGTCTGCAGCCGCCACCGCCGCGCTACAGGGGTCTGCCGCCGCCGCCGAGCTACAGGGGTCTGCCACCGCCGAGCTACAGGGGTCTGCAAGGCCTGGAACGAGGCCCACTTCCCTGCCTGTCCCTGGGCACACTGCCCAGCCTGTCCCAAATCCCCCTGCACGTTCCTGCTTAACTGGAGGAAGCTATCGGTCATTGATGATGAGTATCTGTTCTTCTGCTCAAAAGTTACGTTGGATTCATGCCAGTAAGTGATCTGGGAGCTGCACACAGGTGAATTGCATTTGTTACAGTTTAGAGTTTGGAAGTTAAGCGTGGGCTCTGTACATGTTCCTTAGCACAGTGTCGTGCCGCTGTTAAAAGAGCACGTAGGTATTCGTGTATATTCCGTGTGCACTCGCTCTACTCTGTTCATGCTACAACTGAGTGTGCTGTCTGTTTCCCGGAGCATTGAAATTAAATACCAACCACCATCTACCTGCCTTGCCTGAGTCTCCCTCCTCATTTCACCAACAACACCATGACAAGATGAGTGAAATAATCATAAAAACTGTTATTTTTAGAGCCACCTAATTTTGAAAAGAAAAAAGAACAGCTAACATGTTTTTTTTTATAAAAATACAACATTCTTTAGTACTGACGTATTATAATTAAACATTTTTTTTATATATGTATGTATTATTTTTGTAAGATCCGTCCAGAAATGCTCAAAGTTTTGGGTGGGGAGGGGCTGTCTTGGTTTACAAGTCTCTTTAACATTGCGTGGGAGTCTGGGACAGTGCCAAAGGATTGGAAGACCAGTGTGGTGGTTCCCCAGTTTTAAAAGGGGGACCAGAGAGTGTGTGCCAAATACAGGGGTATCACACTTCTCAGCCTCCCTGGTAAAGTCTACTCCAAGGTGCTGAAAAGGCGGGTTCGGCCGATAGACAAACCTCAGATTGATAAGGAACAATGTGGATTTTGTCCTGGCTGCGGCACAACAGACCAGCTCTTTACTCTCACAAGGATCCTGGAGGGGGCCTGGGAGTATGCCCATCCAGTCTACATGTGTTTTGTGGATCTGGAGAAGGCGTATGACTGCGTACCCCGAAAGATAATGTGAGATGTGCTGCGGGAGTATGAAGTGAGGGGGTCTCTGCTCAGGGCCATCCAAACTCTGTATGCTCAAAGCGAGAATTGTGACCGGGTTCTCTGCAGTCAGTCAGATTAATTCCCGGTGGCGGTGGGCCTCCGACAGGGCTGCGCTTTGTCACCAATCCTGTTTGTGATATTCAGTTTGGTGGGCTGAAGATCTCATCACTGCTTTTTGCAGATGACGTGGTCCTGATGGCATCATAGGCCTGTGACCTTCAGCACTCACTGGATCGGTTCGCAGCCGAGTGTGAAGCAGCTGGGATGAGGATCAGCACCTCTAAATCTGAGGCCATGGTTCTCAACAGGAAACTGGTCGAGTGCAAACTCCAGGTAGGGAATGAGTCCTTACCCCAAGTGAATGAGTTTAAGTACCTCTGGGTCTTGTTCGCGAGTGAGGGGACAATGGAGCGGGAGATTGGGAAGGGAAGTCTGGGGTTCCCTGTTAGAGCTGCTGCCCCCGTGACCCGACCCCAAATAAACGGTTGAAGATGAGATGAAATGAAAACATAATTATTGACTGTTGGAGCTCTCATTTTTCGTTTTCATCCTGCTGAGCATCGTCGTCACATGTCAATTCAATGTAGGTATGTTCTTATGTATCCATAACTACACTAAAAATAATAACTGTATATTTATCTTAGGTAAAGAACATGTCATATAACGCATGGCATCGCACATGCGTTGTATGCGCTAAAATAGGGTACTTTCTTGATTCATTAAATCAAACGTGCGTTGTATGCGCTAAAATAGGGTACTTTCTTCATTCATTAAATCCCATGTGCGTTGTATGCGCTAAAAATAGGGTACTTTCTTGATTCATTAAATCAAACGTGCATTTTATGTGCTAAAATGGGGTACTTTCTCCATTCTTTAAATCACACGTGCGTTGTATGCGCTAAAATAGGGTACTTTCTTCATTCATTAAATCCCATGTGCGTTGTATGCGCTAAAAATAGGGTAAATTAGTTTAAACTAATGCATTGACTCCTGTGAATAATATTTGAACCTCCTGTTACAACAGGACAGTAGACAAAAAACATTTTATTGTACAGGAATTTATAGCTAGACAGAGAACCATGTCTATCTAGAAGATGGTCTTACCAGTCCCAGCCACATGACAGTTAACATCTTCAGGCTCCTCTTTGTTCACAATGTTGAATAAGTGCTCATCAACCAACATCTCTGTGGGTTTTGGACCATCTTCAGACTCCTCTTTGTTCACAATGTTGAATGAGTGCTCATCAACCAACATCTCTGTGGGTTTTGGACCATCTTCAGACTCCTCTTTGTTCACAATGTTGAATGAGTGCTCATCAACCAGCACCTTTGTGGGTTTGGGACAATCTTCAGGTTCCTCTTTCATCAAGATGTTGAATGAGTGCTCATCAACCAGCATCTTCGTGGGTTTGGGACCATCTTCAGGTTCCTCTTTGATCACAACGTTGAATGAGTGCTCATCAACCAGCACCTTTGTGGGTTTGGGACAATCTTCAGGTTCCTCTTTCATCAAGATGTTGAATGAGTGCTCATCAACCAGCATCTTCGTGGGTTTGGGACCATCTTCAGGTTCCTCTTTGATCACAACGTTGAATGAGTGCTCATCAACCATCATCTTTGTGGGTTTGGGACCATCTTCAGGTTCCTCTTTGATCACAATGTTGAATGAGTGCTTATCAACCAGCATCTTTGTGGGTTTGGGACCATCTTCAGGTTCCTCTTTCATCAAGAGGTTGACTGAGTGCTCATCAACCAGCCTCTTTGTGGGTTTGGGACCATCTTCAGGTTCCTCTTTGTTCAAGATGTTGAATGAGTGCTAAATAAGAGAATGAGATGAATAACTTGTTCCATTCATTCAAACACCCATATGCAGTGCTTAAATTTCATGACAATCAGCAGAGATAGGACTGTAGAAAATGTATTCATACTTGAATTCAGTGGTTTGATTGTGAGGACCGACTCTATCTTTGATATCCACATTAGTTGTTTTGAAGCTAGCGCTAATTAACATTTACATGTGGTTTGTTCCAGCTACAGAAGTTATCGAACAGTGAATACAGTTGTTCAATATGAAACCGTTTACAAAAACATGTTGAGCAGTAAAGTGAGGTCATTATTCAGGATTCAAAGCACCTGATTTACACATTGAATTTTCCCTTGCTCCCTATATATCCCACCCACTGACAGGTGCCATGACAACGAGAGTATCAGTGTTATTCACTTCAACTGTCAGTGGTCATAATGTTATGGATGACCCCTGTATATTCTTAATTAAAAACGGGTGATTTTAATTCCAAATGCTGAAGACTGTTTGCATCAGATGGCTCAGTGGTCGGTAGGCTGCCGGTTCGATTCCCGACTGTGCTAAATGTCGTTGTGTCCTATGGCACGGCCCTTAACCCTAAGATGCTATATGACTCAAATGTAAATGTATGATGTCACATTGGTAACCATAAGAGCAACCCTGTATGACGTCACATTGGTAACCATAAGAGCAACCCTGTATGACGTCACATTGGTAACCATAAGAGCAACCCTGTATGACGTCACATTGGTAACCATAAGAGCAACCCTGTATGACGTCACATTGGTAACCATAAG
>JACXGM010011191.1:12115-25432 GCA_016801145.1 Umbra pygmaea | reverse complement strand
TGCAGGTGTTTAGAGTTAATTAGTTGATTCAGATGATTAGGTTAATAGCTCGTTTAGAGACCCTTTTCATGATATGCTAATTCTTTGAGATAGGAATTTTGGGTTTTCATGAGCTGTATGCCAAAATCATCAGTATTAAAACAATAAATTACCTGAAATATTTCAGTTGGTGTGCAATGAATCTAAAATATATGAAAGTAAAATTTTTATCATTACATTATGGAAAATAATGAACTTTATCACAATATGCTAATTTCTTGAGAAGGACCTGTACTTTGATGACGTTGAGAAGTAGCATTGGATCATGGGTTTTGTTGTCGTTGTCAATGACATCCTGCCAATCTAGCATCTCTGGCAGAAAAAATGTTCACTGACAAAGTCATGTATTGTTAAATATATTATAACTTTATTAACGTTATGTTTGGCGGTTCCCTGGAACTTAGACCAACTAGAGCAGTCAAAGTTTATATGACGCCATTGACGGGCGACAAAATGAAACGTCCCGTGTCTTCGAATTAAATTACAAATTTATCTGTGTTTGGAAGTTGGTGGAAACATTTGGGATAATGTAAGTACACAACTAACAAATATATATAAGTATAGTGATGTTTGCTTTTTTAAAGGTCCCATTATATAGGCCTTAGTTGTCCCCAATACTGTATTTGAAGTCTCTTTCTGAAATTCAGCCTTGGTGGAGAATTACAGCCACTACAAGCCAGACCCACCATGAGTTTACCTTAGGACATGCCATTTCTGTGTCTGTAGCTTTAAATGCTAATGAGGAAGAGAGAGGCGGGGTAAGGTGGAGGTTGGGGGTGTGGCCTTGTCTAGCTTGGGGCCATGGTACAATGCGTTAATGTTTACAGTGAATGTATCGCAATGGTTCGTAGACACGCAGAATCTGATCCGGATGAAGCACATGAAGAAGTTGCAACTCAACGTCTACAGCAGGACGTCTCCGAATGGTTAGTTCAAAATATTATGTCTGGATACGGTACTTTAGTTGGTTAGTTTATGTATGCTGTTACAGTTATTATCATCATGTAGCTAACGCTAGCCTACTTTGTTGGAGAAGTCATGTTGCTAGAATTTGAAATCGTTATAAAGCTGTATTAGCATTTATATTATATATATTATATAATCTATGTAGTTTAGAGAAGACTGTACTCTGGCTGATTTTTTAATGACAAAGTTCTCCATGTCCACGTATAATGAAGTCATGTTACAAATAACCAATGATTTACTCCTGAAGATTGACCTCTACTTACCACCTGCTTGTCCACTCTCTTATATGTACCTGTATAGGTATAAATATTTGTAAATAATTAGCTATAGACACTAACCAGCCCCACTATATAAGTCAGACCTCTGCCATTATTTACCTTTTTGGATAGGTGCCGTTGTGGAAAATGTGCTACCATGCCCACAGAAGCTGAGAATATTTGCTGTTTGGAAATACCTCAGGTAGCATTTTCACCACTAAATTGGAAACTATTTTAAGCACTAATTGTGCTTATAAACAACACTTACCATCTCAATAACAAATCTTGTGCCTAATTTCATTCAATAGTGTAGACCGTGTCAAGATGTATTTACATCAGAGGGGAAAAAAAAACTATAAAAAAGCATTGAAGATGATCCATAGGAGCATATGAATTTTTATTTAGATAACAATAAAGAAATCCAATGATAAATCTCTGCAAGACTAAATATGAGTATCAATTGTTAAGTTGCTACAGGTATCTCTCCTATCGTTTATTTGTGAGCTTGTGATAGGGCCTCTGGGACGCAGAATCTGTGTCATTATTCCAGTTTGTGTGGTCCTGTGCATCCGCTCAGAGTTTCCTGATGACGAAGGCCACTACGTAGGGTTTAAACTGCCCCCCGTTTGAGCCTTGACACAAAGCTGGCAATGACATCCTCCTTGTCCGGCTTCTTATACTGCGCTGATAGGTCCTCTGGGACAGGGATGGCCAACAGCGCATTGGTGTATGGGGTAGGGTTGACAAAGACATTCTCAAAAATAAGGTCCATCATGTCAACAACAACCTGTATCTTGGAACACAAGCACATCATTTTTTGTTATTGGCTGTTTTGTATACTGTGTTTTTGTATTTAATCTATTTTTTATCAAGAGAAATACATTTTAGAATTCTAAAATATGTGTTTGAATTGATTTGAACCCTTGCCAAAGGTTGGGTGTCTTCTGAGGTTTAGCTCTGCACTCTCCCTTCCTAGCCTTGGGAAATTAGATTTTGAAGAGTGGTATACCTTCCTCCGTTTCGGCCTGTGGTCGGTCTGCATTTTCATGATAATGCATGGCAGCCAGGTAGAGTCTGGAAGTACAAGACAAAATGTGCTAATATTGACAGACATTCTATGCTACATTTTCCAAAAGTATTGTGTAAACACACTTTCTTTTACCTGCACAGCATTCCAATAAAGGGGAAAACAACATTCTTTGGGGCAAAACGAAGGATGATGGCATGGAAAGCCTCCAACGATGAAGGTGGTGGTGGAGGCTCAGTTTTGCTACATCCTTCAGCGTTCTTTTGTTTGTCAGCAACTTCTCCAACTTGTAGAAAACTGGAGTTGCTGCAGACAATAAGAAAATATAATATTAGAAAACAACACAGTACAGAAAATTACAACAATGATCTCTGATAGATTTCTGAAAGGGACTAAATAACTATGTGTAGTTGTCAACATGTAATGAAAGCAAAGAGAAATTCCAGAATAATTACTAACTACATCAAAATTAAATGTATGGAAGGTGGCAAGTGCATACCTTCACTTCTTAAGTGGGGCCGCAGTCTTTAAGGATAGCTGTGTGCCTACAGTATGTGTTTTCAGGTGGTCTGTCTGGCAGGCATCATCCCTTGAGAGAAGCAGCTGAATGTAAACACTTGATGTGCTGGTCTGTGTAGAGACAACAAGGTCAAATTAGTAATCAGTTTATTACTTTTTATATATTCCAGCTGCACATTGAAGATAGATGATAAGCATGTTTAGTGAATAACATTAATACATACACATAAATCTATGAAATTATAAATTGATATTACATCATATTTTGTTTACATATTTTATATTTCATATCTTAAAAGTTCTTAAAATGTTTAATTCCAAATGCATCAAGCTCTGCAGAAACCTGATAAAAAGCCATTGTCTTGAATCAGGTGTGAAGGGGAATACATGAACGGGCCCATGTATTTAGGAAGAGTTAATAGGCCATAATTATCTCCTCACCAGTAAAACACTAGAACTACTGCGGTCACGTAGCTGGTAAAAGACCATTGTATTCGTCTGTTGTACTAGGATGGCCACCAGACATTTGTAAATATTCGGGACATTCTATACATATACAAGCAGATTAAATCAGTGTCTGTAGCCCCATTGCTACACACACTTGATGCTATCTACTTTTACATTAGCGACAATAACTGGGCTGTTAGCTGCAGAGCTAATGTTACAGCCACATTCTAAGGTTAACAAGCTAGGTAACCATAATCAGTAAAGCAACAAAATGTTATAACGTTAGTTGACTTACTCCGAGGTTTGTAGCTGAGCCAAGGAGAGTAGGTACTGATCCAGACTTTATTTTAAGAAGTTCAAAATGGCCAACTCTGTACTCTGGCCGAAGTAGTCATTGGTGAAATGTTTGGCGCAGACATTAAAAACTTTGGGAAGTTGTGTCGGCGCATTTCCAGAAAAAAAAATTAACCCACTGGTTCTTTAGAGGTTCGGATGAAGGAAGTAAAAACATACTTTTGTGTTGTTTTGTACATCCAAACACTTAGCAAATGCCATGCTTCACTCGTTTGCAAGCCAAGATGTCTCTCGAGGAAAAAACTATAGTTGCCCGATTGTAGCTGACTTTCTCATGGGCGGGCTAAATTCTCTGGGCGGGCAAAGCAGAAAAAGGGGAGGTAACCTTTCCCCTAATGACGACATAAGGGGAAAACTACATATTGTACCTTTAAAGCAAAAGTGGTTCAACAAAGTGGTTCCTTTTTCCAACTCAGTGATTGTTGTTGTTTTTTTTTCTGACATGTTGGTTTTATATCTTTCACTTGGATGTTAGAAGTTTCACTGAGTAAATACAGCTGAATGAAACAAAAACTGTGTCTGAATTCATTTCAGGCTGCAAATCAAAAAAATGTGATTATTTAACAGGGGGGTGATACTTTTCTATACCCACTGTAGGTGTTATCATAGACTCTGACCTAAGTTTGAGCTCCCATCTTAACAAGGTGACCAAAACATCTTACTTTCACCTCAGAAATATTGCTAAAGTTAGACCATTCATAACCCAGAAAGATGCAGGGAAACTAATTCACACATTTGTTAAAACTAGATTGGATTACAGCAATGCCCTCCTCACAGACCTCCCAAAAAAGTATTTAGAGACGATTCAACTCATCCAGAACTCAGCAGCGAGACTCTAAACAAGAACCAAGAGGCGAGAACATATTACTCCAGTTCTGAAATCATTACACTGGCTCCCAGTTTCCCACAGGATTGATTTTAAGGTCCTCCTGCTTGTTTATAAAACTCTAAATGGCTCAGGACCAGCCTATTTTACAGACTCTCTAAAATCCTATGTTCCCCAAAAGGCACTCAGATCTTCCACAGCTAACCTGCTAATGGTACAAAATTCTACTCACAGAAAAATTGGAGATGCTGCCTTTTTTAAGTATGCTCCAAAACTGTGGAACACAATAACAAAAAATATCAAAGAAGCATCATCTATTGATATATTCAAAAAGCTGTTAAAAACATATATTTTCACTATAGCATTTAACTAAGTTGGCACTCAAAGGCTTTTAATGCCTTTCTTTTTTTTACATGTTCCTTTACATTTCATATTTCTATTTCATTGCCTGCAAATGTGCTCTATGCTTTTTATGTTTTAAATTGAATGTTTTACATTTCTTTGTGTTTTATTGATGTAAATGTTTTTAATTGATGCAAATTTCTTCCATTTTATTTCACTTTTATTGATGTAAAGCACTTTGAGCTGCATTCCTTGTATGAAAGGTGCTGAATAAATAAAGATTTATTATATATTAGTATTATTATATTTGAAAATATCTGCCTATAGTGAACGACACATAACACACAACATTAAAGACTTTACCTTCTACTTGTATGCAGATGATACAGTTATGTACTCCATAGCCCCATCCATTGATGTTTCAGTATTACGATTGCAGTCTGCTTTTATTGTTGTTCAGGTTGCAAGTTTGAAGCTTGTTTTATATTCAGGGAAGACAAAGTACATGCTTTTTACAAAGTCACGTAAACCTTGTTCTGTGTTGGATCTTTACTCCATGAATGGCTCTGCTACTGAACCAGTTCCTGCTTACAAATACCTAGGTATTTGCATAGACAGTGATCTATCATTTAAGAAACATGTTTTTGAGCTTGTTTAGAAGCTTAAATGCAAACTGGGCTTTTATAGAAATTAGGCATGCTTCACACGTGCCACCAAGAAGCATATTGTTCTATCAAAATTTTTACCTGTCCTCGACTATGGAGATACTGTTTACACCAGCGCTGCAGATGTGACCCTGAGATCTCTTGACCCGGTTTACCACAGTGCTCTGCGTTTTATCACCTCAGATAGTTTTAACACTCATAATTGTTTGCTTTATCAAAAGGTTGGCTGGACTTTCTTAAAAAAACATAGATTATTGCACCTTTTCCAGTTTGTTTACAAAGCCCTTCTACAGAGGCTCCTTGTAACATTCCCCAGTTCCTCTTCCCTGCAAGCTTCCCTATTCTTGGCCACTCAGAACTACATTCCCCATAACCCGGTCTCAATTATCCAAATTCAGTACACCTGCTCTCACTTACTCAGCATATAAGACACACACAATCCATTGCCTCTTTGCGAGGTATTGTGAGTATTGATTCCTTTATACTGAGCATTCTATTCATCTCTTGTTGTTCCGGTCTGACCTTTGCATTCTTTGTTAAGTATTCTGCCTTGGATTACCCTCTGTGCCTTTGCCTACGTTATTTGGATTGATATTCTGGCCTGATCTGTGCATTGTTTGTTCAGTGTTTATGGATTGTCCTCTGTACCTTCACCTGAGCTGTTGCTACCTTGGACATACAGAAACCTGTATAGAATAAACATTGTTCCTTTTTTTTTACCTTGGGAGTGATTTCATTACACTCCCTAACTATCTATCTTCACTTTTGGAGTTCAGCGTCTCTAATTACAACACAATATCTCAGGACTGGTTGACATTAGAGACTCCCTTTGTAAAGACAAAATATGGCAGATTTGCATTTAAGTGCCTAGCTCCTCATATGTGGAATGAGATTCAGGCAGTTCTTCATTTGGATGCATTAGTTCCTTAAGCCAATTCACTGCTTTGGTTAAATACTTTTATAGTGAAAAATGTGATTGTTTTTAACTTGTAATGTAGGAATGTATTTCTTTAAATATTTATTTTATATTATACTTGTATTTGTGCCATTTCTATGGTTGTGTTCCCAGGGCACACTTGTAAATGAGACCCTGGTCTAAATGTGGTTTTGCCTGGTTAATTAAATAAAATTAACAAAAAAAAAAATATTTGCAGATCCAAATGCAGGGAATTAAACAGTGGTGTCAGAAGGGATGCCGGCGTTGGATCCTGTGTGCACCAGTAGAGGAAGCTCCAGGATCTCCAGTACTGACACCATGTCAAGTCCAGCCCAGAGAGGGCTGGTGTACATAGACTGAGCATGGACTCCTTCATTATTTCTATTAGTTTTCCTGTTTATGTTTAGTTCCTTTTTGTATATATTCCTTTATCATTCAGTGCATTAAGCATGGTGTTTATGTTATGCCTTTATTTTGGAGTATGTCCCCTTAGGGGTCAGCCACGCCTCTTCCTGGTCAGGGCTGCTGGGAAGTGAAGTAGGGGTTGAAGGAAGCTGTAACTGAGTAGAAGGTTCTGATTAGGTAATCGGAACAGCCGTGCCTTGTTACCATATAAGCAGCTCTGTCACCAGGAAGAGACGTGGAGCATTGTTCAACTGTACAACGTGAGTGAGTGTTCTATTTATGCCCGCTTCCCTTGGCGTTACAAGGAATATTGTTTTGTGTATGGTTGCCTTGAGTAATGATGGAGAAGATGTCCGGGAGCTACAAACAAGTGAGTTGCTAAATGTATTAGCCTTTGTATGTTTAGGTGTTGCTCTGTGTCTAGAACTCATTCAGCGTCTGTACTGCTGTTAGGAGTACCAGTAAAGTTACTAGGTCTGTTAATTACACATTTGCTTAGCTCTGGATTACTTAATGGACTGTACACACCTCGTTACCAACATGCCCAAAATAAATGACATACTACTGTACTTAACTGCCTTTTGTGTCCTACTCTCATTACAACACCAGCATAATTGTGACACCATAGGATTATTACAGCTTTTCTAAATTAATTGAAGCAAGAGAGCAATGCTTCGGACCAGGTACTATAGTTTTGTGTTTTTAAATTAATTTTTATTTCTATTAGTTTTTCAACTAAACTTTATAAATCTTAAGTTTCCAAAGTGTTCTAGCTAGTATAAGTATGAATCTTGTAACGTTCCCCTTCTAGCTCCAGCCTGGAGCTTACTGGGACTTAGTACTTGTGTTCCTGTAATTCCATTGTATGTTCTGTATGGCCCAGCGTCAGTCTAGTCTTCTATGTCTCCCCCTTGTGGTTTTAGTCAGTCAGTGTTTTGTCAGTGTTCAGCCCCATTCTGGTGTCCATATAATTTAGGTTAATTATGTCAGCTGTGTGTAGTTTGTTTCCCCATATATACTGTCTAGTTCCCTTGTTTAGTTGCTGGGTCATTACCTAGTACTGGTTGAAAGTACTTCTGTCTCTCCTCTGCCAGTTTCAGTTGGGTGCTGTAAGTACCTGATTTGCCTGCTTAGTAAACCAGTTATGTTCTTATCTTTTGTATGTCTTCAGTTTATATAGTCTTTGTATGACAAGTTTTTGTTTTATGCCCTGCATATTCCATTTGTAGTTGCCACAGTATAGGTGTATTTCTTAGTTTTGTTGCTATTTCTTATTCCTTATCATTCAATAAATATCAAAACCATTTTTGGTGCCTGTTTGTAACCTGCTTCCCAGCCAGTACATGATAATTCTATTTCTCAATAGATGATAATTCTATTTCTCAATAGTAAAATACGAAGCAATTTACGGCCAGGTGACCTGTCAGTCTGCATTTCCTACATATTTTGGGTAGGCCATCATAAAAAATGTAGCCTCTGTTGAACCTAAGAGTGAGGGAGCTGGGAAGGTGAATATGTTCCCCAGCTGTGTTTTTCCTTAACCTCACCTCCCACCATCGTGCCCCTGTCCACACCCCGTTTTCATCTCGATTCCACGGGACCCCTGATATCACCTCTGCGTGTCGTGCCAACCATGTGTGAATGTCTTCATTAACTGTCTCGTTGTAAAACATGTTTATGGTTTTCCTGTCTATGTCTGTAATTCTGTGTTGAATCTGTCAAAAAGTGCCCTGTATCTCTCTTCCTTAGTGCATTTCCACAATCTTGCCAGTGAGTGAGGGTGCTTAAAACTAGTCTCAAAAATGATCCCTGTGCCCGGTAGTCTAAAAACACAGTGTAATTCCTCTGGGTCGAAACCCAGTCCTTCCTGAAGGATTGTCTGGCTGAACATCAGCCTTGTCATTGGGGCTGGCGCTGCTCCTGGTGTCGGCCTTAACGTCATCTGGACGGCGTTATGCCTCCGTATTGCTGTGCTTGTAGTCATTTCGCTGGGGGGGGGAGGAGGGGAGAGAGGCTTTAAAAAAAAATGGACAAAATTGTTATTGTAGGGAGAGTGATTTGTATAGTGAATGGGAGTACTTTCCTTTAGGGAGGAAGTTCTCAGGCTTCTCAATGGCTTCTCACCCATAAAGCTACAACAAACTAGTTTGTAACCTGTTGATGAAAATATAATGTGATGCCGCCGGTGCCGTTTTAAATACACATTTGCACACATTTGCTGGTCTAAAACCCGTAACTGCATTTGAGTTTGACCTTTGTAAACAAGTAATACAACAACATATAATTTGTTTTAACCATTGGGAAATCATGAGCGCAGGTGTGCCCCCACGCTGTTTCGTAATGGAACTTACACAAAGCGACGAGTGATATTCGTCATAGGTAACATATTTCTAATTTGATTTGTGATGGCTGATACGCTTAATTTATTAACATTTAATCATGTTATGGTAATAATAGTTAATTCAAGGCTGTTAATATGCACATATTAGCTTTCTAGTATAGCTATTTTTTCTATTACAGAATCAGATCACTGTGAAATCTTTATATTTTATCATGAAGAATGTAATTTTTTTTTTGATCCAACAGCAAAAACAATATTATGGTGAAATATTTTTACATTTTAAAATAACTGTTTTCTATTTGAATATATTTTAAAATGTAATTTATTTCTGTGATCAAAGCTGAATTTTCTGCATTATTGCTCCAGTTAAGTATTCTTCAGTGTCACGTGATCATTCAGAAATCATTCTAATATGCTTTTCACTGCAACTGTACTTTTCACACTATTATATATATATATATATATATATTTTAAAAGATGGCTTATTTTAGGGAAAGTGTAGTGAATTAGAGACCAGTGGATCACAGTAACAAACGTCTTCAAGCACATGGCACACAGAAGGTTGTTGTTATAATTAGGTTGAATGATGCCCTAAAACCCTGTATATCCAGTTTCAACACGTGCCCCTCAAAAGGTCTGTGCACGGCCCTGTCTATGAATAACTACTATCTTAGTGTATTTGCCAAATACCTTGACATTGTCTTATTGGATTCACTGAATTACTTAAAGGCATCTGGATTTGTACATTTAATTATCTGATGTGACTTAACAAAACACAATAGATCCTTTTTAGAGGAAATATTTGGTTAGGTTAGTCTACATAATACAGTATGATTGCTTTCCAGAATCTGTTCACACACAGAAAGCATCTCATTCCATTAGTGTGTAAGGTGTTACTGTCAGGTTGGCTAGGTTACTTTCTGAATGTAATCTGTTACAGATACACTCATCTAGATTACCCCGACTCATCTTATTTCTTTGGTGCTTTTAGATTCATTTCTAATACTGAGGGACATTAGAAGACAATAGGAGGCTTATGGTGGTCCAGTGGTCTATGGATGCTACTACCGGTGCAGATATGGCTGTGGGTTTCAACACGACTCTGCTGTAAAAACGATTTGTAAAACAAAATATACAGAACTATACCACGTTGTACATGTGTATTTAATAAACCTATCCAGAACTCATTGTCAGAAACCAATATATGTGATTATAAGCCTACCTGTAGGCATTGTGCAGCAGAGGTTGAAAGATACTCAGAAAATAAGGACTCACCATGGCCTGCAGTTAATGGGCAGGTTGCTTGTCATGCTCCACCACGTATCTTTATTTGACTAAATGGACAACGTTTCGATCTATAGAGATCTTCGTCAAATAAAGATACGTGGTGGAGCATACACGTGTGTGCGGGTTCCTTTTCTTTTATCTGACATATCCTCAACCCTGCACCCGACTTAGGATGTGTGTTTGATCTCACACGATCAGTTTGCTTGTCATGCCTTCTAAAACATCCTAATAAATTATATGTATTATTTAGACTCAATACAGGTCCTTCTCAAGAAATTAGCATATTGTGATATTGTGATAAAACATTATTTTCCATAATGTAATGATAAAAATTAAACTTTCATATATTTTAGATTCATTGCACACCAACTGAAATAGTTCAAGTCATTTTTTTTTTTTAATACTGATGATTTTGACATACAGCTCAAAGAATTAGCTTATCATGAAAAGGGTCTCTAAACGAGCTATTAACCTAATCATCTGAATCAACTAATTAACTCTAAACACCTGCAAAAGATTCCTGAGGCTTTTAAAAACTCCCAGCCTTATTTATTGTTCAGATGAAATATGCTAATTCTTTGAGATAGGAATTTGGGGTTTTCATGAGCTGTATGTCAAAATCATCAGTATAAAAACAATAAATGACCTGAAATATTTCAGTTGGTGTGCAATGAATCTAAAATATATGAAAGTTTAATTTTTATCATTACATTATGGAAAATAATGCATTTTATCACAATATGCTAATTTCTTGAGAAGGACCTGTATGAATGGGACCAATATGATACATTAAACCTCTAATTCATACTAGTGTTTTGCATATATGCTTACATATTATAAACAAAGTTTTTAGAGGCTAACTTAAACATTCTCATACTCTGTTTTAATCAGACATAAACCACAGAAAGGGAACATGATATCTGCTGATCACTTGATATCCACGCCGGTACTTGCATGCTTGTATTTGCACGCCAACAACTGATGGTTGTGAACATCAACAATATGTATGTAAAAAAGCATGGTGCATGTGAATTATTGAGTATATTAATCATGCTGAATAAAAAAACTTAATGTCGTTTTCACCATTGATTAAATTTTATTTTAGTGTTGTACCTTACTTTTCTAGTTTCAGTTTAGTTTTTGTTTTTCACAAATCCATTGTTACATATTTTATTTCAGTTTAGTTTATTTTCATTGATAGTTTCAGTCTTAGTTTTAGTTTTACTTAACTATAATAACCTTACTTCAGACAAACTGAATCAAACATACTAAATTCTAGAAGGCTATAAAATAAATGAAGTAGCCACTCCTCTCTGCCTATATGATAAAATTTAATTCTAAATTTGTAAACTGACAAAATTACAAGTTTGTGAGGTCTTCTATAAAAAATGTATTACAGCTGGCAATTTATTTAAAGGTGGAAATGGCAATTATATAAAGCACCCAGAAAAGACTATGTAGCTAGTACCATGTTGAGACAAACTGATGAACCAGTACATTTGTGGGCCCATCTTTCTCATTTCAGCAGCTGACCTCTAAGGGAGTTTTTAAAACCCTTTTAACTATTCATACTTTGCACGTGACATCACAACTACTGGCTGGCGGTCAAGAACAACATTCTCCTAGCATTGAAACCTAGTAATCTAACCAAGGATTTGCCAGGACATTGCCAGTTTTACCATATGATTGTTGGTGTTTTAAGGTGAAAACGACATGCCTAGTAGTAGTGGTGGTGGTAGTAAAAATAATTCATACATGAATTCATGATATTTAATGTACCCTTACCGTATAGTGTTCCCAGTGTGGTAATTCTAATCAACAACACACACAGAAATGTAATCTAATTTCATAGAGCAGTGACTGACAAACACACATTGATAAACAATATCCCAGACATTTTTGTTTGCAAGAATATATATAATTTGCAGGCGTCAGAAAGCCGTGATTACAATGCGGGAGTCTCAGGACATCCTGGAGACTTGCATACCTGCCAACTTTTTTTTTTTTTTCAGGGGTGACCAAAATTATGCCACGCACACAGCCACACAAGTTGCTGGCTCAGATATAAGAGAATTGTAATTAATTTGATGTTGTACCCATGCTGTACCCTGCATTCTGGTGGTTTGTGGAGGCCCAAAGCCGTTGATAGGGGCAGCCTATTGGAGATGGACAATATTAGTTACATTCTGTGAAGCAGACATAGCTGAAGGTCTATCCCCAGGAAATTTTGGATTAAGTAATGTGATTTCCTGCATTCTAGTGGATTTTTGAGTGGTCTGCTAAAGATGTGCAATACCTGAAATTACTCTGATTCATGTTTGGCATTATGACTTGTACAGCCTTCTAGACTTGAGCTTAACATTCCACCAGACAACTTTTGTGTGTCTAAATGCCTATGTACCACAATAAAGCCTTATTCATAGATCAGTGTTTAAAATTTGATCTACAGTAGGTAGGTTGATTTGATATTTTGATTAGAATGGTATTAAACACATTTTTTACTGAAACCCAAAATTCATGTTGTGAATAATTGTATTCTTAAGAGCACTTAATGATTTATTTTCAGCCAAAAACGACAGAAGATTAGTTAGGGAGGGACATTGTTCTTCATTCAAAGCCCACCAAATGGTCCATCAGAAATAAAATAAGTGCAACAAACAAAGTGCTTAAAATTACTTAAACAGTACAACTTTTTCCAAGCATAATACAGATTAATGCATTACAAAAATAACAACAAAATGAGGCATAATCAGTATCAGATGCAGATCAGAAGCTGGTTAAAGTCCTTGTCTATGATCTGTGGGCATGGTTATACTGGCCTGTGGCCTTCTTGGAGGCCTTGATGACCTCGGAGGGGGGCTCCCATTTGAAGCAGGGCTCCAGATTGGCCATCTTTATGGTCATT
>JACXGM010011191.1:0-12015 GCA_016801145.1 Umbra pygmaea | reverse complement strand
CCCAATGCTAGGTTGTTTCTTCTCTTGGTTTTGTTCAGTCCCACAACTGAAAACACCCTGTCAGCATCTGCATTTGAATGGGGCAACACCAGGACGAGCTTGGCGACGGCACTAAGCCTCTCAAATTCATTGGCTCCTGTCACCTATGAAAATGCACAAAAGCACAATGGAAAAACATACCTTGATTTTTGATTAGATAAAACATGCATAATTTGCAACATGCATGACACATATATGCACGCAACAATTTTAAGCAACAGATGTAGCCAAACCACACCTGCCAAAAGGAAAGACAAAACAAACCAATAATGTTTCCTGGTTGCCATTTCAGCCCAGAAGCTTTCCATTTCAGTTTGTCCTGCAGGGTATCATTGGCATGGTCTGAAAATTTAGAAACTCTTCACCCAGAAGGTCATCCTCCTCTGGCCCATGGTATGGGAGATGGGGAAACCTATTTATGAAAGTAGAGTTACAAGTTGTTAAGTTTTAGGTATATAGGCATCAACCTGTAGCAGTTCATATGCATCTTTGAGGAGAAGCCACATAAGAATAACTCATGTGCAGTTTAGTAGTGAAAATACCTCATCATAAAACGCAGGGTGTTTCAGCTAAGATAATAGACCATTATTAGAGAAAAAAAACTAGCTAACCTTTCAACAAAGTACAGGGCATCGTTTATGTCACTTTCAGCCCTCTGCCGTACATTTACAAATATTGCATGTTTGATCAGTGGATCTTCCAGTGGCAGCTCGTTGTGCATAGTCCAGAGTACTTGTCAGGAAACAAAACAAAGCTTCATGGAATAAATCCACTTGCTGTGGTGTGATGTCACCCTCGTCGAGTAATCTGTTAAATTTAGCACTGGTTGTGATTCCAATGTTCTTTGTGAGTACTCAATTGGACGACATTTCATTGTTACATACCTAGTCTCAGCTCATCATAATTCTCAAGGTAGTTACCGTTTCTTCTCCCGTTGTCTTTCGCGTTAATGGTATCTATTATTCCGTCGCTAACTTCTGGGTGCAGCGCATAAGATTCAGTGGCGCTCATCAGCGCCATCTACCATCGGGGAGTTTGAAAAAGGAACAAACAACTCTCGGACGGATTTATTTGCGTGAGAAATTGAATGTTTGGCGTGAGTGCGTGTGAAAACAGGCAAAAGCGTGTGTCACATGGTGAATGCGTGAGAGTTGGCAGCTCTGGACTTGGGATGTCTGCAAACTCCAAGTCTGGAAGAGACTTCGCAAGCTTCAAAGCAATGAAAACATCAGCAGGTGCTGTGTATGGATCACAACTTCCGAGTAGCTATGTTTAATTTTAATTGTTTGGTTGATTGATTGTAGTATTGGAAATCTGTAAGGCCTCAATTCCCCTGTTTGTTACCATTTTCTCTGCGTTTCTTGCCCGTCAGGTACCCATGCTTATCACGTGACTGCAAAGTATGAATTGATATAAAAACTGGTACTGGGGCAGATGATCTTAATCATTGTCTCCTGCAGCTTGCTGCAGCTATTATTGCTGAGCCACTTGCTTACATTTTTTACTTATATATTTGAACAGTTATAATTCAGCAGCATAGAGCCCTGTGTAGTAAAAATAGACCCATTTCTAGGCTTTCCTGTCTTGTGAAAATATTTGAGAAACTTATTAACGTGCAGCTGCACTGCTTTTCAGATAAATATAGTATTTTGAATGCTCATTGGTCGGGCTTCAGACCAGGTCATATTACCACCTCTGCATCTACTCTTGTACTAGAGACATTATAAGTTGCATAGTATTGCTAAAGGGAAGCATTGTGTTGATCTGTTTATTAATATATCTAAGGCTTTTTTACACTCTGGATTATCTATTACTCCTTAAGATGTTGTCATTAATTGGACTACACCAGGCAGTCTGTAGATGGTTTGAAAATTACTTAACAAATAGAACAGAGTGTGATTTTTGTTCCAGTTCTTTTCATCATTTATATTAATAATATTTTTTCAGCTATAAGTAACTGTAAACCTGACCTCTATGCAGATGATACAGTTGATTATGTTATTGCCCCTACAGCTGACCAGGCCCTTTCTGATCTCCAATCAGCCCTTATAGTCATACAGAATGCTTTTGTTGAATTAGAACTGGTACTTAATGCAGGCAAAACCAAGTACACTCCACAATTATTTGCACCCCTAGTAATATGAGCAAAAAAAGGTTAGTAAAAAACGCATATTTTGGTGAATTGGCGTAATGTCACCATGAAAAAAATTACAAACATCCAAACTTTAATTATTCAGAGAAAAAAGAAAATGTCATCAAGAAATAACAATATCTAACAAAACCACATGTGCCTACAAATTGTTATGAACAACATGTGTCTTTAGCATAATATCCATTTCGATTTTAGTGATTTAAGTTGAGCATAGTGTTTAGGAACTTTCAGGCAGTAATCTGTGACATCCTGTTTCACTGGGGAACAAATAGGAGGTGACACAGGTCATATTTCCTTATTCATACATCACCAAGGGAAAAATGAGAACACACAAATCAAATTAAATACAGGGGTGGCAACAACAGTCCTAGAGCAGGATCATACAGATAACATTAAGACAGCAGGGGCTGGCCCCAGAAGTGGAATACAACTAATTTAAATACTCATTGAAGAGGAAGGTTCTCAGACATTTCCTGAAGATGGGTAGGGACTGCTGCTTTAGCTTTCAGTGGAAGCTGGTTCCACTATTGAGGAGCAAGGACGAAGAAGAGTTTTGACTGCTTGAATTCGGATATTACTTCCCAAAAGCGTGGGACAGTCAGGAGCCCAGAGGTGGCAGAATGGAGAGCCCATGTAGGGGTGTAGGTTTTGAGCATTGCCTGTAGGGTTTAAGCAGCAACACAATTTGGTGGTCTTGGGAAAGGACAATGGGATGCGGTCCGGGAATGTCCAGCTGGAGTCACCAGGCAGAAACGTGATCACCAACAGCAGTGACATGGGCACAAGCTCAGTGAGTCATCAGGCCACATGCCCCTCTAAGTAAAGTGATGAGTTATCCTACCTTAACAATGATTAACTAATGAGCAACTGTTAATAACAAAGCATTAACAACTAATAAGTAGTTCATCATTAGTTAATCATGTTTGTGTCCCCCTAAGTAAAGTGATGAATAATCAATGACTAACTAATGAGCCACTGTTAGGAATAAAGCATTTATAAACATATAGTCGCTCACTTGGGTAAAAACATTTATTCACTTAGTCCACTTGGTAGAAAATATGTTAAATATATAATAAAACAAAGCCAAACATAACACTATTTACACTATCATTTGGGAATCTTAAACATTATATATCCACATGGACTTTGGTGGCTGTGAAGCTGTTATGAACCTGCGCTGCAATTTAACACCCACAGATTGAACGTAACCTTAAACAAAACATATGTTGTAACTGTTATACTCTCCAGAAGTGAGATAACACTGTCACTGTGCTAGGTTCGGAAGGAGCTAAGTGATATAAACTGTATCCACAAAAGGAAATATCAGGCCAGGTAAGTTGTAACCAATAACTTTTACTTAAGTCCTGTTGCAGGTAACAGTTAACACCATTTCATAACATATGGAAAATAAAAAATTGGGCCCTTGAAATAAATTAGTCTTTTTTTTGCCTTTTGTAGTCACTCTGCTTGTTAGTCAGTTTTATAGTCTGTCCGGTTGTCAGTAAGTTCACTTTCAATAGTTCTCTGTTGAAGTGTTTGTCACCAATTCAGTGAGAGCTTCCTGGTTGAAAAGGAAACTTTTCACACTTGGAGAGATTTTATCGCAGCCTACGATCACGTTGAAATTTATAAATCCCTTTCCTTGCGTAGGAATCGGCGTACGCCCGTTGTACGCCTGTTTAAGTTGGTACGCACGTTTCATAAATGACGGCCATTGTATCTGCTGTTTTGGAGAACGAGTTGGGGGTCGCTGTCTTGAGAGAAATCTGAGAGAAAGAACTACACTAAAGAGAGACATTGTTTGAGGACCGAATTAGAGCCGTTGTCTTGCAGGCCAAAACTGAAGAAGACGAACTACACCAATCTGTCTGAGTTTGTGGACCTGACGGACATCAGAACAAGTTCTGGGTTCTTTACAAGGTAGCTGACACCCGACTGAAAAACCAAGGAAGGTGCCAGGTCAAAAGGTGAGCCAAATGCATACCAGTCTTGGCACAAATACCAGTAACAATGTCAATGGCAGAAAGTGGAAGTAATTTAAATAGAAATGATGAGGAGAACCCTGTATATATGGATATCATCTTAAGATGTTAACAGGAGGAGTGAGACTTGAGTCAGTGGGAATGTGAATTGATTTTAGAATGTGATAAATGCCTGGAAGAAACCACAAATGTAAACATAGATAGAGAGCGGCTTCTTCTATTTTATTATTTTTCATATATGTGGTAAGACGTTACACTCTGTCTTACATTGCAATGTCAAATGTTTAAACACAATAGGTGTATGTTAATGACACATTGTATCTGTTTAATTAGGACTGGAGATTAGCAACTTCAAACAACCGGGATTACCTAAAAACTGAAGTGTTGGATAAGCTTTTTTTACTCCAGAGGGTAGTGATAGGCAACACATGTAGCGTCTTTTAACCCAGTAGGCATAGGGGCGAGCCCCCCAACGGCGCCCCTGCTGTCTGCCAACGCGTTGCAAAGCAGGTAGACAACCGTGCGCTGACGGCTGCCGCTCGCAAAATAATACCAACGAATACCCAACCCAGCTGCGTGTGATAACGTGCTTGCGTAGAAACGTGCTGACCCGTGTGTAGATATATACGCGCATTAGAATTTTTTTATTTTTTTTATTTAACCTTTATTTAACCAGGTAAGTTGACTAAGAACAATTTCTTATTTACAGCAACGACCTGGAGCAAGAATCCCTTAGCCGGTTGACAATTGATACATTTATAAATAAGAGAGAAGACGTTAAATATAAAGTAATTGCTAATGAGTGAGACCTAATGTTTTAGAAACATCCATGGTCGAACACATGTGGTACCTAGACATAGGGGCTAGCACGGGGAAAACTACCCGGGAAAAAAATTATAGAAAGCGTCTTCACAACGTTTCTTAGTCTGCAAGGCCCGGGGAGGGTAAGACATACATTGTTATGTCGCGGAAGTGTGATAAGCCAATACCACAGTAAGCTGTAACTTGTAAATATAAAATGCTATAGGATAAGGCATTAAGGTAAAGAGGCGATGCAGAACAGATTAATTAGGTATAAAATGCTATAGGATAAGGCATTCAAAAATGGTAGTTTAGATATGCAGCCTGAAATAATTGTGGAAGGAGGAGTACACGACTACCAGGGGTGGACAGGGGTAATATGATAAAAGTGACAAGAGACCCCCCTGATGCAGCTAGCTAGTAAATAAAATAGTTGAGGTGCACGTAGATAAGTGATTGGATCCAATGTAAATATAATGTAAGAAATATTAAAATAAACATAAAAACAGGATTAAGGGAATTGTAGATAGAGGGTTAAAGCTTGCCCTTTTGTGAAATCTGCTAAAAGTAATGTTCAAGACAAGAAAGGAGCTAATATTTCCGTGTAAAATTATTATTTATTTTTTACGGACCCAAAAGTAATTGGACAAAACCCAAAAAATGAATTGACACTGAAAATTTTCCCTTAGGACATAATTGGATTGAATAATTCGGCCCTATATCAGGGTCAATTGAGATGAAAACCATTGAAAATAGAGCCAATTATAAATGAAAGTTATCCTATAAAATATTTCTTGACAAAAATAGGAAATACCTCTCTCCTTAATTTTGCCCCTCCTAAAAGACAAGAACAATAATATAGATAAGCGATAAGAAGTACCTATAAACACTGCGGACGTAGTCATAACATAACATCAGCTGGCCACTGGTGTTAAACAGCACGTACGCCGCCAGAAGGTCGAGGTTACACACATGTATTACACACACACATCAGAACTCTGTGTGATACATATTGAAGAAGTAATGAGGAAATACGAGAAAATTATGAATAAATAAGAGAACGGAATAAAAGATTGTTGTTGTACTAATGATTTTAAGCTTTTACACACATACAGGTGGGAGATACCAGCAGATACCAAAGGTGAAAGGTACTGGCCAGTCAGAAATGTTTTTCTTCCCTCATGATACATCTGCTTGAAAAAAGACTGATATGTGTGAAATGTGATTGACGATGGAGAGAAGTTCATATATTGAATGTTTTTGTATATATGCATTGTTACATAAATGTTCATATGTGATTGGAAAATTGGACCTGTTAAGTAGAGTTTACACTTTAGAAGTAAGCTACAGAAGAGACATATAAAACAACTGAGATACCGCATTAACAGAGACGCAGTTTAAAGAAACTGGTATAAGAACCATAAAAGAGAACATTTAACAGAGAAGTGTTGAAGCTTCCGTTTCCTTACTATCAAACCAAATAGAAAAGAGATTTCCCGTACTCAGCCCCTCCTTCACAACGAAAAAGAAACAGGATTTTCACCACTCCCTTACAACTTAACGTTAAAGGTAGAGAAAGAGAATTTAGAGTGAACACCAGATTTTTATGGATTAGTTAGTATTGTTTTTTTCGAACTTATGCAAAACATCTGACAAGAAAATCAAATCAAATAGACAAATCAAAATAATTAAAATAAGACAATAAAAACAAATTCATTAACAATAGATACAACCAAAGATTTTTTTTTTACTCATGTCAATGTCAATTACATAATCGAAAAGGAGTGGGAAGAAGAAAAAAAAACTTATTTAATCCCACCCCCTATCCACAAATCAAAAGCTTACAAATAATCAACCGCATTCCAAATATTTATACATCTACTTTGTTATACCCCAAAGCAATAAAAAAGTACATCTCTTATTTAAACAAGGAAAAAGTAATTCAATAAATAATATGAAAGAATAACTTTAAAATAAATATCAGTAGCTCAGAAAAAAAAAATAAAAAAAAAAAATAAAGTAATAACAATATCAAAATGAAACTGAAGATAAATACTAGCCCCAAAAATACTCATTGATTATTGACCCCCTTAAAAAAAAGTAATTCAGAAAGCATCTTAACTCTTAAAAGAGGTCCTAATGCCAAAATTGGTAGGAGTACAGACGAGGACTTTTAAGAGGCTTAAGAGTTCTTTCAGTAGAGGAGAAAACGGCGGAATTACGAAGAGGGAGAAGAAATGTGTTGCAGACAATGGACGACAGTGAGTCAATAAGACACTATAGATTAGATCGTGCAGGGATCATGTTTGTGACCGATCTTATTAGAGACACGCTAACATCTCTGACACAGGCGCAGAAATGTCATAGTGCCAGAAATGAAAGTAATCACTACATTAGGATATTTGGCAACTGGGAAAATGCAATAATTTGAAGCAGTGAGGACTTGGGTCTGTCACAACCTTCTGTAAGCAGAGTGATCACACAAACAATTACAGCACTTTCAGAACCTCTTATTATGTCACAGTGCATTTCCTTTCCACTGGACATTCCCACCTTGCAGGCATAAAAAACTGTATTTATGAATATAGCAGCCTTGTTGGCGGAGTAATTGATGGAACCCACATCCGAATTATTCAATGTGATCGCCGAAATACGTGATACTACCACGGACACTTAACTTTAAACTCTGCTGCAGTTTCACGGAATGGCCGAAAATTCTGTGAAACTGCCACGGATCATTAACTTCTAAATCCGTGACAGTTTCACTGAATACTTAAAATCACTCAGTTTTTTCCTTCTTGGACAACCAACCAATCACAGTCTTCAAAAGATTGTGTCATACATAGCAACGGGGTCAGCCCCGCCTCCTCACTAAGATATAAGAGTTTTTGTCTTTTCCTTGCTCAGAGTTGCTCTTAGATGGGTCTGGAATCGATCTTAAGCTAAGACTCCTACGTAAATGTTTTTAAGCTAAATTAGGAGTTTTCTAAGAGAATTCTTAGAATCATTATGAATACGGGCCCATATCTTTATACCTGATTTTAAACTGATTTATGTTTGGACATTGCTTTAGTTCCTCATTGACAGGGGTGGTAAAAGTACTCAAAAGTTATACTCAAGTAAAAGTATATATACCTAAATAAAAAAGACTCCAGTAAAAGTAGAAAGTCCTCCATTCAAACATCACTTGAGTAAAAGTACAAAAGTGTCTGATTTAATATGTACTTAAGTACCCAAAGTAGAAAGTAAATATTCAAATTAACTGTAAATATCAATAATTAAGCAGCTCAATTGTTTTGGGAGTGATATGCAATGTTTTAGTTGAACAAATTATAAGATTAGATACTACAATTAAGAATTTGTTAGATTTGCAATCACAAGAGTCAATGAAGCACCTTAATAAAGCCACTTAACCCACTATAGGGTTTTAACTAAGTTCCATAACATTAGCTGCATCAAACAGAAGATGTATTAGAATATCAATGAGGAAGATCCAACTCTTTAAGTTGAAATATCTTCAAACACACCATTAAGTGACACAGACTACTATAGTTGTAAAAGCTTCTATTCAGCTTTAGCAGAAGCTGATTTTCCAACTTGCTAGATGGTGTGATGTAAGAGCTGCCCAGGTGTGGAAAATACATATTGGTGTTTTTAAAGTATTTTTCTTTCTAATAAAAATCAATGCATAGGTTATATATCAACAGTCAACATAGTTACATTTAAATGTAGCAAATATAGAGTATGGTCTGCTGTTATTTTCTGACCTGTTTTATGTCATGATGGTGTGCAGTGAGAAGTTTTCATAGTAAATATTATACCGCAAAAGAAAGGTTTGGGAAACACTGAGCTAACGTTAGTGTGGCAAACCTGACAGCTATTCCAAGTCTACCCGGGTCCGTATCATCCATGGTCGATCGGCAGCATGCAGGGAGAAACATCTTACTAGCTTGATTCTCTCCTGCATCCAGCTTCCGTTTTTATCTCACACAAGCCCAAATCTGCCACCGTTATCTATCATGCATTAACTACATTGACTATTGTCAAGAGCTGCACCTTTACCTGTTTCTGCTATCTTTTTCCACATCACAATGGCGAACTAACTGCTATGTGTGCGTATGCTGGCAAAGAGCTCACACATTCTTAGTTTAAGATCTTCATTGGTTTGGAAAGCCAGTGTAATAAATTCTTGGAGCAGGCTTGGGGAAAATGTATCGGAGTAAAAAGTAAACTTTGTCTTTAAAATTGTAGTGGAGTAAGAGTAAAAGTACATCCAAATAAAACATACTCAAGTAAAGTAAATATCCCCGAAAAAAATACTTAAGTAAAGTAATGAAGTATTTTTACTTCAATACTTACCACCACTGCTCATTGAGAATGTTCCAGAGCTTTACTCCAGAGTTTGAAATGCAAAAACTTTTCCTAGTTGTATCTTGTTAGTTTTGAAGTTATGTGTCCCCCTTAAATTATAACCTCCCTCTCTCACCCTGAATAATATTTGAATGTTTCTCGGCAATAGATTATTTTTGGCTTTAAACATTATTTGTGCTGATTGATACTTCACAAGATCTGGGAATTTTAATATTTTTGACTGTAAGAATAATGAGTGACTGTGATCCCTATACCCAGCGTTGTGAATAATTCTTATTGCTCTTTTTTGGAGAACAGATAGTGAATGTAACTAACTTTTGTAGTTGTTTCCCTAAATCTCAGCACAGTATATGAAATGTGGTAAAACTAGTGAACAATACAACATGTGGAGTGATTTTTGATCCAGAACCTG
The DNA here is from genome assembly GCA_016801145.1 of Umbra pygmaea. Classification (NCBI taxonomy): domain Eukaryota; kingdom Metazoa; phylum Chordata; class Actinopteri; order Esociformes; family Umbridae; genus Umbra; species Umbra pygmaea. The sequence goes on along the minus strand of JACXGM010011191.1, from coordinate 2,258 downwards.
CTTTGCTTTGTTTAATACTGCAATTGATCTTGATAGTTTAGATTGTACATGATTAATGTGGGATTTCCAACTATCTATAATTACCCCAATAAATTTATTTTCATGAACTCTATCAATTATAACCCCATCTATTTGTATGTTCACCTGAATATTCATATTGCAATTCCCAAATAACATTATTTTAGTTTTTTTAATTTAATGATAATTAATTTCTATCAAACCATATATTTTTAATTTGTTCATTTCTTTACTGACATCCTTCACCAGTTGTTGTACATTTTCACCTGAACAAAATATATTTGTATCATCTGCAAATAAAACCATCTTCAGCAACTTAGAGAGTGAACATATATCATTAATATACAAATTATAAACAATTTTGGTCCCAGCACTGACCCCTGAAGGACACCACAAGCAATGTCCAAACATACTGACCTGGAGCTTCCCAACTTCACAAACTGCTGTCTCTCACTTAGATAACTCCTTACCCAATCTAATACTATCCCCCTGATACCATACCTTTCCAATTTATTTATAAGCATGTCATGGTCAATTGTATCAAAAGCTTTTTTAAGATCAACGAATACCCCCATTACATAATTTTTATGATCTATGGCACTTGTGGGGCGGCACGGTGGGGCGGCAGTGGCTCAGTGGGTCAAGTAGGTTGTTCAGCAATCGGAAGGTTGGTGGTTCGATCCCAGGGTCCTAATGACCAAGTGTCGAGGTGTCCATGAGCAAGACACCTAACCCCAGCTGCTCCCGACGAGCTGGCTGGCGCCTTGCATGGCTGACACCGCCGTTAGTGTATGAATGTGTGAATGAATGGGTGAGTGTGAGGCAATGTAAAGCGCTTTGGTGGCCATTGTTGGTCAGAAAAAGCGCTATATAAATGCAGTCCATTTACCATTCCATTTACTTGTGATTTCCTCAATTGATTCTATTATTGCCATCAATGTAGATCTATTTAATCTAAATCCATACTGACTGTCAGTGAGTAATTGATGTTTATCCAAGAATGTATCTAATCTGTTGTTTAAGACTTTTTCAAGAATTTTGGAGAATTGTGGAAGTAAAGAGACAGGTCTGTAATTTGTGAAGTGGTGTTTGCTCCCATTTTTATACAGAGGTATGACTTTGGCAGTTTTCATTATGTTTGGAAATGAACCTGTTTGAAATGATAAATTACATATGTATGTCAATGGTTTTGAGATTTCCTCAATTACTTTTCTCACTATTGTCATGTCAATGCCATTGTAATCGGTAGACTTTTTGTTCTTAAAATTGCTCACAATTTCCAATATTTCATTCTCATCCACTGGCCTGAGAAACATTGAGCTTTGATTTCTCTCTATTAATGTCACGTTCTCCCGAGGATATGAGTGAGAGACAGGCGCGAAGGTTCAATAATCCAAAATATATTTATTTAAACTCTTAATAAAGAAATACTGCCACGTGGGGCTTACTAATACATCCAGGGACACACACAGGAACGCATACAGGAACACATTGACTGACATGAGACAAGGGGAGAACACCCTGGTTAAATACAAGGACAACTAATTACTAACTAAAAACATCTGTGACTAACAATGACGTAACCCCCAATACCAGAACTAGACACAAGAGGGAGTCAGAATAACACATACAGAGGAATCACAGAGACAATACATAAACACCCCAACTAATTTGTGACAGAATCCCCCCCCTACAGCCCACAACACCGAGGTGGGCTAACCAAGGGGGAACGAGACCAGCAGGTAGAGGACCCAGGACCAAGCAAACCAGGCGGCGGCCAGGGGCTAGGCCGGTCAGGAGGCCAGGGGCAAGGCAGTTCAAGCGGCCAGGGCCGGTCAGGGTGACCAAGGGGGTGGCCATGGGCCTGGAGGGACAGAGAGGGGACCTGGGTCTGGAGGGACAGAGAGGGGACCTGGGACAGAGAGGGGACCAGGGCCTGGAGGGACAGAGAGGGAACCAGGGCCTGGAGGGACAGAGAGGGGACCAGGGCCTGGAGGGACAGAGAGGGGCACTGGGAGAGTGGCAGGGAATGGCACTGGGACAGGTAGGTCAGGCCGCCCAGGGAAAGGCAGTTCAGGCAGCCCGGGGAAAGGCAGTTCCGGCAGCCCGGGGAAAGGCAGTTCAGGCAGCCCGGGGAAAGACAGGTCAGGAGGCAAGGGGAAAGGCAGGTCCTGAGGCCAGGGTTCAGGCAGTTCAGGTGGCCAGGGCGGCAGGGTGTCTGGGAGTCCTGGCTCTAGCAG
>JACXGM010011190.1:0-12244 GCA_016801145.1 Umbra pygmaea | reverse complement strand
CAGCCTCTCTGACTGTCCGTCAGTCTGTTTGCCTGTTACACAGACATATATGTTTGTATGGTAGAGGAGTAGACTATTTATGTATCAGTTGGACAGACGGAAACTTAGACTGACATGGATACACATGTAGGCCTGGCCTATGTGCAGTACACAGGAGTTAAATGGGACCTGATGGCTCTGCCTCCTACAGTGAAATACAATTTTACCACCAAGTACAATTAATGTGCATTTCTGCTGCAGAACTGTAATTCTGCTGCTAACTGTAATACTGCTGCTAACCGTAATACTGCTACTAACCGTAATACTGCTGCTAACCGTAATACTGCTGCTAACTGTAATTCTGCTGCTAACTGTAATTCGTTCCGACTCCGTCCCAGCTCCGGCGATCCGCAGCCCTCCGGAGCAGATACGCAGAGCTTCTATTTCTGCCAGATGCCGGAGAGCTCCGCAATAATTCAGCACAGTATATATGCTGTTATATCGCACGATCATACGTGAATTTGCAAGGGTCCTCATGTCAGTCACTGTCAGCCGTTCCGAAACAAATACGGACCTGGTGGGTATTAAATGACGGCGGAGCACGGAGCTGACACGTAGCGGAGCCGATCCGCAGCTGTTCCGCAATTGGTGGAAATTCCGGGTAATACTGCTGCTAACTGTAATACTGCTGCTAACTGTAATACTGCTGCTAACTGTAACACTGCTGCTAACTGTAATACTGCTGCTAACTGTAACACTGCTGCTAACTGTAACACTGCTGCTAACTGTAACACTGCTGCTAACTGTAACACTGCTGCTAACTGTAACTCTGCTGCTAACTGTAATACTGCTGCTAACTGTAATACTGCTGCTAACTGTAACACTGCTGCTAACTGTAACACTGCTGCTAACTGTAATACTGTTGCTAACTGTAATACTGCTGCTAACTGTAATTCTGCTGGAGTTCGATCGCTGGAGGGAAACAGAAGGTGTTTATATGACAGACAGAAACCACAAAATATAAAGTACATAACAACCCCAATTCCGATATTGAAAACACATTTTTTTTTGCCATAAGCAGTTGGGCTTCACAATTTTGGGTTTTTCTTTGTGAAAGAACATCTGTTTACCTGAACATTATTGTTGTATCACAAAGTTGTATCAAGTGCATTCATGTGTACAGACCCATATAACCTATTGACGTTGCACTCGCCCTAGCTCTGCTTTACTCTCCCTGAAAACGAGAGCTGACTGATGAGGGGGACCGTTAAATAATTACCTAAAACGATTTAGGAACAAACAAATTAAATAATTTTGTCATTGTTCCCCTTTAAGATAACTACATTAAAGGTTGCCATATAACAGAAACTGACTTGAACTCTATATAGCAAGTTATAAAAACAAATAGTCAATTTTTTTTACTTTTTTTAATTTTACATAACTTTGGGTTAATATAAAACAACTCAACATTTCAAGGTAACATAACTGATGATTATATTTAGCAAACTAGGAATATTACATCATACTGACTAAATGGTGAAGTATTTTAGTAGTCAAAGTACATTTTAAATAAGCTAGGATAACTTAACTTGTGAAGTACTCCTAGCTTGAAAAAGGCCATGAAACTAGTTAACAAGATATAATAAATTTAAACAACTCATTTATTTAATTAAGGTAGAACATAAATCCATTGTCTTTATACATTTTTGGTTTACAAATCACTCATCTTTCTTTTTATTAGCATTTTCCAACTTCAGAATTGTGGTTGCAATTCGTTAATATACTATACATTTATAATTTATAACATACATAATATAGCGTGTTTATCCTATAGAATAATTTATAGTTTATGTACACATTAACAGATTTACAATTCCAGATATCATGCATTTTTAAATGTATTTGTTTTTTAAGGAGTGTAGTGCAGATGTTTACCTAACAATTAACTGTTTAGAGGTGGCAAGTATAGAGGTGCTATGTGTACAGCCAGGGCAGCTGACGGGGGGGACAACCGGGGATGTTGTCCCGGGCCCAGTCCTGAGGGGGCCCCAAATTTTGTTTTCGCACAGTCATTTTTCTTAGCGGGGGGCCCAAATGTGGAGTTAGTCCCGGGCCCACAGATATCTGTCAGCAGCCCTGTGTACAGCAGATATCCTTGGTACTGTACATGTGTTAAGGGTTGTGGCTAGCCTGCCTGGACACGTCGTGATGTGGGACCACTGGTCTCTCTCCATCCCTCCACTTAGTGGAAGCAGGATTGTTCCATGGAGAAGCCAGCTTCTGATAGGAACTCTTCTGCTCACACATGCATACACGTACACACACACACACACATGTACACACAAACACACATTGACGCAGAAACGTTTTTATGAATTCAGAACATTCCCCATTAGCTGAGAACTGCAGTTTGGAGGATGCTGTGAGTGCAGAAATGTCTGGTCTGGTTGGGGCTGCCTGCCTGGGTCTCAGAGCTCTCTGCTCAACGCAGCTCCATGAAGGTCCCGGGGGATCAGAGAGGAGCTGCATCCCAACTGAACACACCACATGCAGGGTACTGATTAGGAGAGCAGTAGGGATGGATTATGAATCATGATACAGCATGCTAACTGCTTATGACTTTAGCTGCTTTCCGACCAAGTAGTTACAGGAACGTAGTTATAGGAACAGTCCACTTCTAAACAGTTCTACTAACTACTCTCCCCCAAAACTGGTTTTGCTATTTGCATTCGCACTGGTCAAGTGGCCATAGGAACTGGTAGGAGGGATAAAGGAGTGAGGCAAGCACCGCAACCGGCTTTTATAGCGTCATCACTAGACTTTAGTGTAGCGCTATATACAATATTTCACAGTTTAATGTTTGTAACACTGGGTGTATGATTGGAGATAAGTGTGTAAATCATCTTATGTATGCAGATGGTCTGGTTGTTTTCATCCCAAGTAGTGCTGGGTTCCTACCGCGGCTTGCTGTTTCAGATTACGAGTCAAAACGACATCCAATACAATTTTATAAAAATAATGTTGTGTTGATAATGTCCTAATAACGGAGTTCGAACCGCAGCGTTTAAAAACTAGACTGGAGTCATAGAAATTGAATAGCTACTTAACACAGAAACACAAAAGACGAAGGCTCCAGCATGATATGTAGCATTATACGCAACAGACAAACGAAGCGACCGGTGTAATTTATTAGTTGGACCAATCAACGTGGACCTAGGAAAAGGGAAAATGAAAAGACTTATTCATAACAAGAGGTTATGAATAAGTAAATATGGAGATACCTAATCTATGAAACAACTAAAACCTGAAAACTAAAATGAAAAATATTTAGTAAACTAAATTAAAAAAATTATGAAAGTATTTGGAATAACGACAACTACAGTGAAATTATATACAACTGCGGCCAATATGCGTATTCTGGTCACGGCAGTCCGACGATACACATGGGTTCTGTGGGGTCACGCCAATTAATACAGGGGACAGTCTGAGGGGGTTACCTTGCAAAAATTTTCTCTAGCGACTCCTTTTGTAAATCGGGCGCCTGGCAAGTCTTGCTGTCTCCACTTGCTGAGGAGATGCCGACGGGATAAAGTGAAAGGAGAATATGATGTGACAAATTTGAGTGGTGAGGAATAAAGCAAGAAAAATACTAAGCATATAAATTAGAAAAATGATAGAATGTCAAAAACATGCAGTTACAATCATGCCGTCTCTGCAGCTCATTTCCTGTTGTTTGGTTTTGGTCTAAGAAGGGCAGCTGTGTAATCCTGCATTTATTAAAGACACATAGGAGTGTCTTTACACACAATCAAAGAGAACAAGCTCAATAAAGTACACACTGACCAACTTAGACACGTGTATGTATAATAAAAAGCCCTATCTAAAATAACTACATATATTATTGCTGTTATTACCTATTATTATAGGTGATCTTATTTCTATAGAAGGGTATAGTAGTTTGTTAAGGGTTGTGGCTAACCTGCACGGACATGTTGTGAGGTGGGACTACAGGTCTGTGTCCCTCTATTTAATGGGAGCAGGAATGTTCTGTAGAGCTTCAGAACGGAGCACGTCTGCTCACACACAAACATACACACTCCGTGCCACTTCCCGCCAGGGCAGGATGAAACGGGCTAAAGCGTTAGCGACTTCCCCTAATCAGAAACGTAAGGACAGCAACAGAGTCATTAGAATGCTGATGTAAACTGATGTTTTATTATGATTATTACAATTATTATTCATTGAACTTTATTGATTATAATTTAATCTCAATGTACATCAAGAGCAAAAAAAAAACAAGCGATAAGTCATGAGAGTCCGACCAATAGAGGTCAAGTCTTGAATGGTGTATCCTCAGAGGATGTTGAAGGTTAGGAACAAAGAGAAAGCTGGGCTCGCTGGGTAAAAGTCGTCCACATTTAGATGCTCTTTCTGTTATGTTGTTAACCAACATAAATTAAATCTGGATAATAACACTCTCTTAATGATCAGGCTCTTTTAATCAGAGTGAAAGTGTTAATGTACCAACATGCATAACCATAAGTACATGTGGTGTTATTGCAGCTATCTTTCACCTTGCAGGAACACCATGGATGGCACCACGCCTCTGATTGACTAATGAAAGAGCATTCTTTCTCTCATCAATGAATTATGCATGGTTCATATTAAACGCCCCCTAATATGTTACACTGTAATGCACACACACGTATGCATAATGCATGTAGTCAGCTACATAGCAACATTAGGGTCTATAACTCTTTCTTTACTGTATTCTCTCTCACTCAAGCACACACAAGTGCAAGTCCACACAGACAAGAGGAAGCCAGAGAGGCAACAGAGATCAAAGCTGCCTGCAATGATAGCTAACTCCTGCCACCTCTTCAATCAGGCAGATACAGTTGCAGTACTCAGTAGTCTACCATACAGAACGCTCCGTTGGGAACAGCATAGCCTGTTCTACTCATGGTTATCCACTGACAAGCACCTCTTCAGATCCGTCTCTTCTGGCATCCCCAGTAGGTACTCTTTGTCTGGCTGGAGTGGTTGGAATGTTCCCATTCAGTCTGAGAACAGCCTACATACCTTGATAGGACACGCACGTCGTCCCCTAACCTGATGGCCAGCACCATCCTTCACTGTTCCCAGGAATAAAGACAGTAGACATAGAAATTTCACCCCATTTACCTTTCCAAAGAAAGCCAAGTCCATGCATTGGTTATTGGTGGCCTCTTCATTACTCCAGCGTTGTCATGACAGCAATCAAAACATCACCTGCCACAGTGCAAAGAGCCAGAAGTTACCCTGGCAACCAGAAATATGCCCGGTCAATTATTTATCTGATCAGGGAAGTAGAATTCATAAGAAGCCTCTCCTGGAGAGACACACTGACAGAAGGGCATGCAGCGGGCGGGCAGACACCCTTAACCTCGACAAAGAGCTCCAAACTGTGACACAGTAAATCCCTGAACACTCAGACCTTATGGCCATCACCTTGATCACCTGTCATCCGTAATCATGGACACAAGACCGTCTGTCATCCATAATCACGGATGCCACACCACAAGAATGTCTGTCATCCATAATCATGGACACCACAACACAAAAACATCTGTCTTCCATAATCATGGACACCACAACACAAGACCGCCTGTCATCCATAATCATGGACGCCACACCACAAGAACATCTGTCATCCATAATCACAGACGCCACACCACAAAAACATCCGTCATCCATAATCACGGACGCAACATTACAAAAACGTCTGTCATCCATAATCATGGACACCACACCACAAGACCGCCTGTGTCATCCATAATCACGGACGCCACACCACAAGAACGTCTGTCATCCATAATCACGGATGCCACGCCACACGAACGTCTGTCATCCATAATCACGGACACAACACCACACAAACGTCTGTCATCCATAATCATGGAAACCACATCACAAAAACGTCTGTCATCCATAATCACGGACACCACACCACAAGTCCGTCTGTCATCCATAATTACATTTTGCAGACCAGTAGCACAACAGCCTGGCAGTACTAAGGTACGTGGCCCTGCCACTCCCTCAGGGGACTTTGAACCAGTGTTGTACAGATGACTGATTCCCTGACCTGTGTGAAACGTGTAAATAACCACATGACTCAGGTAGGACAACAGAGACAGGACCAAACCTGCAGCCGCCACAGAACAAGGCTCCAGAAAATGAGAGGACAGAGGGTGATATCAGGGTGAGTTTGTAAGGGCTGGGGAAGAGGGGACACGTTGCACTGTCTTATGAATCAATTCAACATCACTGGTTAAAGCCTGGTCCATACAGATGCATTTAACAGACCTCATCATTATCTGTGGACTTTATTACAAATCTCTCCCCAGACACCTCTACAAATCAGTTCAGGTGCAGGCAGTGTAAACAAACAATGATAACACTGACCTAACAGGTGTGGGACTAAATACCTAAAAAGGTGCATCATAACAACTAGGACAAACATGGCAACTGCAAAAGCAACACACTCAAAATGATTTTTTTATCACAGTACAAGAAGAGAGCCAAACTATACACACCCAACATTACGTTGCTACAACTGGACCCCAAAAGCCACCGCCTTGGAGAGGGGGTGATTTACATGAAAAAAACAAAGATGCCTCGCCAAAAGAAACGACCACTGGGGAACAATGATTGAAAGAAGAAACCTTCAGAGCTATGCCGTGGGACTGTGTTCTCACAGGCAGTGCGGGAACAAAGATGTTGCTGAACATTCCCATGGTCTTGAATACAAGGCAAGACACTCCAAAGAATGGCCCAACCTCTCCCTCTTGTCTTATACACAAGCGCAGCCCCACCCACACTACACCGCCTCCTTCCCCAGTCTTTTCTCCCAGGATGTACCCTAAATGATTCATCCATTATTTACAGTACTGTAGTATTCCTCTGATGGCAACAGCTCCACCTGCTTTCAGCCACAAAGATGTAAGCAGCCCCCCCTAAACCCTTTAAGCAGTTACTCATCGAAGGGTCTACAGAGACACAGGCCTGCTGTTGTAATTCATCATCCCCGGACAAAGAGACGGAGGCAGAGCAAGCAGCGCCATGAAAGGTCACACTACAGAAAGCCCCGACAAAACCACGGCCACGCACTGTCTCGTTACACAAACAACGTTTGTTCAAACAACCTTTAAAAGTGAAAGAGTTAATGAAAAGAGAGCCGGTGAAAATGGACTGAGGGGTTGACGTTGCGTTCATAGGCTCATGAACAACACTGGGCGCCCATTTAACCTTCTCTTTGTGGGGAAGAGGGGAAGACAAAGACATGGAGAAGGGACTGAATGAACGACAGGAAGAGCCAGGGTAGAATGTGCAGGATGCAGCAGTTTAAGCCCCCAACAATAACCTGACACCCACCCATCCCATTCAGCATGGCACGCACCTTCCATCCCTGCAGTCTTATTCACTGTCTTTAAGAGTGCTGGCACTGGACCAGAGCCCGGGGGAGTACAGGAAAGGTGCCAGCCAAGCAGGGTACAGAGGGTGGAGGATGGGAGACACTGAACAGCTCAGGGTATGCTGCTCCTTTGGGTAAAAAGCAGTCAGACCCTATAGAGCAGTATTACCATACAGAGGGCAGCGCGTCACTATTGGTAGCTCATTAGAAGCTAGCCTTTACATTGTGAAGACATGACCGAGTCCTCTGGAGGGGGACCAAGCCTTGGTTTGTCAAGCCTGGGGAGGGGAAGGAAGAGAACAAACACACTTCAATGGCTCTTTGTGCTTCCGATAAGAAGCAGCCTGTAACTCTGCCCCCCCCACGCCCACGGACAACATTGCCAGGACAGAGAGGAGTGCCACCAGCTTCATCCACACTTGGCTCCTCCATTATGTCTTTGACAACTACGGCTCTGTAATGACCTCATAGTACACCCACATGCCGGTGATTTCATGGGGGATAATCATAGCGCCACAATACAGTGTTTTCTACCCTGCTAGTGCCAAAATTGAAGTGTATAGTTCTTTCGTTACTTTGCCCTACTTCTCCACGAATAGTCCCAATCAGCAGAGTACAGTGACGCTGGTGGATATGCAAACACATTGATTCATAGAAAACACTGGTTGATGTTTTGTGAGATGAGGAAGACAGTGAGGAAAACTTGTGTAATGACAATTCTTTAGGAATATTAAAAATGTCCCACCGATTTTCAGATGGAAAACGTGGCATAGACATCCCACCCCCTCGCTGGTTTGGGAAATCAAGCGGCATCTCATTTCTCCCATAGAGACTTTGCCATCATTGCTGGTTTTATATTTGAGTAATTCAGCAGACACTCTTCCAAAGTGACTTACATTTTGAGTTTGCCCTCCTATAGGCATGCAACTGTCAAGAGACCAGAGGCGACATAAGAGCTCTTGTAGGGGTATCTGGTTTGAAGATTGGCAGGTAGGGAGTTGGATTTCCCTTTTCTGGCCCTCTGGGTAGGTTTCATGGGTTTGGTGACACATTCAGGGAGATAAAAAGTGCCAGGATTATCACTTGTGCCACTTCCTGTGTTAGGTTAGGTGGTACTCTACAGATGTAGAGCATGAACCATTCAGGAGAGTCTTATGTTTGCAGAGAACGACAGGCTGTTGTAGAGGGTCAAGCCAAGGTTATTTGCACTTTGAAAGAGGGACACTATGGAGTTGTCAACGGTGATGGAGCGTTATTGGAGCCGACAGCCTTTCCGCCAGTGGAAGACTAAAGATCCAACCAGAGATGTCAGCCTGACACTGAATAGATACAAACTATTCTGTGGTAAATAGTTCATTCAAAAGATTGCTAATCCTTTTATTGTATCAATATTTTCAGAATATGTTAGGTTACAACAAAATCATAATTGTTTTCCCTATGGCCACTTTCTTATAAAAGCATTGCAAATGTTTTAACTAATGTATACTTCGTTTTGATTTTAACTTTTCAATGTTTGAAAGCACTATACAAGGTCATTGCTGAAAATTAGATATTTTCTCTGTCGTATTAACCAGATAAATTAAGGGATATCCATGGGATAAATGTCCGATTTACTTTCTGAACCAGAGTGGGAGCCATAAAATTAAAATACAATAAAATTATGTTTATATGACCACTGTCAACCTGCAGGAAATATATTTACAAATGTCTTGAAGGATCATTAAAAATTTAAAAGCATAGTAAAAAAGAAAAACATAGTTACTGACTGCCATCTGCTGGGCATTGTCTGCTATAGATATATGAATAGGATACATACCCAAATGGGTATTAATTTAATCTTTTTAAACTTATATACAAATGATAAAGTGAAGGCCTTAGTCTAACCTTTAAATTACCTCAGTGCTCTGAGCCGGTTCAGCCAGACACATTCATAAACATTCGTGCTGTGGACTGAGTGGTTATGGTGTGTATTTGAACATTTTATGTCTTGCTCACCCAACGTCATAAAAACTTGTTCACTTGATGCTCAAAAGTTACTTAAACAGTTATTAAGTCAAAACTAATTCCTTGAACTTTGATACATAATGTATCAGTCTGAAACATTGCAAAAGGGGCAGGATCAGCTTTACACTGTGAGAAAAAGGCCTGACTACTTTAATGGGCAACCAGCCTCATCTTAACACTGGATGGGGCCTTGGTTACATCTTGCACAGTGAATTATACCCTATAGGCAGGGGTTGACGGATCAGATGATACATTTATATTTGAATCATTTAGCAGACGACTTATAGTAAGTACAGGGACATTCCCCTGGAGCAACTTAGGGTAAAGTGCCTTGCCCAAAGACAGAACAACATTTTGGCCATGCTGGAATCGAACAAGCAACCTTCCGACTCCAAGTCTGACTCCTTAACCACTGAGAAATCTGTCAAAAATAGAGAAAGAAGCTGCAGGCTGACAGGGCTGAGGGAGCTGGTCTGATGGAGGTTCGTGATCCATTAGAAAGAAATGGGAAGTTGTTTAATCTTAAATTGGGCTGTTTTTGATGACATATTCATTGTTTGTTTAGTTTTTTTAAAAGTGTGTAGTTTATCTGTTGTTTGTCTGTAAAGCACTTTGAGAAAGCAACTTTTAAAGGAACTATATAAAATAAATGTATTATTATTATTATTATTATAGGCCTAACATGCTCATGCATAAACTACGGTAAATTAATTTAATGCGATTTGGTTTTTAAGAGGTTTATACATCAAACAATAGTTTTCTTCATCATTATTCTTCCCACCAAAGAAATCAACTAACTGAGAGATTTAAAGACTGTTTCATCAAATGTTTGGACTTATCTTGAAGGATAAGCATTTAAAGATTTGGCATATGGTGTCAGATTGGCCATAAATGCCTGTGGTTGAGGTTCCGAGACTGTACAGGGTACTTTTGTTGTCTTGTTATTGCATGCATAAGCTGCGTTTTCTAGTTTGCAATTGCCTATTTATTACAAGGACAAATGAGATGTGCATTATGAGATGTTTGTACCACAGAGGTACTGTGGGTCTATTTGTCTTTATGTTCCCCATGTTTTGGTTGGATGATTATTGAAATTCTCATTTGAACTCTCTCAGGCTTACTCTGTATTCCAGCATTAGACGGATCTGGAAAAATATATTAATGAAATGTTTCTAGCTGTTTTGCTCTCTACATTTTACATTTTAATCATTTAGCAGATGCTCTTATCCAAAGCGACTTACACTGAGTGCATACATTTTGAAGAAACTAGGTGAAACAACCACAACTTAGTAGTAAGAGCATTCAACATATGAAACTGTAAATAGTCAAAAACAGTGCTAAAGAAGGATCTTGCAGATATATAGCAAAATATTTCATGTCAAGAGGGGACAAGCACATTATATTTACTTGTGTAGAAATGCAGGAAGTGAGAATTACATATAACATAGCAATCATATTGACACCCTCTGGAACCGCCACCAGGTTTTGTCCCCACTACTTTATAAATCAAAGTTCCAGCCTTGGTTGCTGTGCCGTCTTCGGTATTGCTATACACACTGACAGCCACCTAAATTCTCTCCTAACATCAAGACTCTGAAGACAGTCTTTTCCACGTCCACAGGTTTAATGATGTTACAAGGAAAGTGTGAAACTGTAAAAAACAAAGACAGACTAATCAATTCTATTCTAACTTTTCAACGTGCAATATGTAATTTTTGGCCGCCAGGGGGTTCTCAATCAAAACAATAGCAAAAGATGTACTTGGATGACGTCGGGAGGTTGCGTGGGATCATGGGTTTTGTTATCGTCGTCAATGACAACCTTCCAATCTAGTGTCTCCGGCAAAAAAAAATGTTCACTGACAAAGTAATGTATTGTTAAAAATATTATAACTTTATTCACGTTATGTTTGGCGGTTCCCTGGAACTTAGAGCAACTATATTATGAGACGTCATTGATGGGCGACAAAAAGAAACGTCCCTTGTCTTCAAATTAAATTACAAATTTCTCTGGATTTGAAAGTTGGTGGAAACATTTAGGATAATGTAAGTACAAAACTAAGAAATATATATAATATATGTATAGTGATGTTTTCTTTCAATGCAAAGTATGTGTTTTGTTATTGTTTTGATTGATATTACATATTGTACCTTTAACATAAAATATAGCCTACAGAATGCTCAGAATGTAATTTCATCAATTCATATATTTCCTTTCTACCATTACACAATACAATTCCTGACTATTAAACTGATAGTGATTGTGGTAGGGATTATGCTGTACATGATCTATTAACCTATGTAATTATTTTAAAACAGTGAATGAATACATACCAATGATGCTACTATAGGCATAAATGTAGGCAGGGCCGGCCCCAAGCATAAGCGAACTAAGCGGCTGCTTGGGGCCCCCTGGCCCCATGGCCACAGCCCTGGGGAGACCCAGTGGATGATATCAGTTCCACTGATGTGCATCCATTAACCCTCACTCTCTGAGATCTGGATGTTAAAAAGTCAAGAATCAAGTCAAGTCAAGTCAAGTTTATTTATCATATGCATCGAATAACATACATCATCCTATGCAGAGAAATTATTTTTGACATGGCACGCCGATTCTATGCAGTGGGCTTAAAAAACAAGAATTACAACAATATAAGAATTTTAAATAATAATGACAATAGTAATAGTAATACTAAACGCTATGTACTAAGCAGTGGTCTGGAAAATGTACAACAGTAGAAGTAGTAAATATTATAGATTGGCATGGAAAAATTGCTTTTAAAGGTGCATTTGAATTCTGCTACATCAG